>QXVX01009375.1:33830-94020 GCA_013436065.1 Halocynthia aurantium | reverse complement strand
ATAAAGTAAATAAAATTTCATTCCGCCATGGTATCCGAACGTTTAAAAAGGAATATTTGAAATTTGAATTTGAAAATTTTTACAGATTCCATGTTTGCTTTACCCGGAAAACATTTGGCAGTCAGAAAATATTACGCGAAGGCACATCATGAAAATTGCACGTAAGGAGAGGTATGTTTCTTGAATTACACAGAGAATTATTAATATTATTCATAACGACATTCAATTTTACTTCTCGCACCAGTCGCTCATAAATTAGTAATAAAGTTTTAAAATTCGACAGGCGTACATAGAGAAATACTTGAAATATCCAAATACATATATAGTATATATCTATCTATGTCTATGTCATTTATATTANAATTCGACAGGCGTACATAGAGAAATACTTGAAATATCCAAATACATATATAGTATATATCTATCTATGTCTATGTCATTTATATTACAGAAATAGTAAGCAACTTTAAAAGAATCTCATTACGCAGCAGAAATTAAAAAAAATTAATGCGGTACTCACCTTAAAAATAAAAAAACAGGTAAAAACGTATCATTGTCGCATCGGCAGCGAGTATGTCACATATAATCACATAGTGAGAAAATTACAGATGTTCGATTGGACAGATTAACAGGACATGCTTCGTATAGTCTGCACTCCAGTTAATTGAAATGCATTAGTAACATAACCTTTTGTATACATTATACCCATCTATGTGAAACGAATCGGTCTGAAATGCAGCGCTACAAATATTTGAAATATTGATAAATTTATCCCGAATTAATTAAATATAAACGTCATGAATCCACAAGCACAGCTGTCATCAGGAAAACTTTTCGAAAGTAACTTTATCTCCACCCTGTTTTCTTCAATACTTGAAGTGTATATCTCTACCATGATACAGCAACCAACAAAGGGGGTAAAATATAATACTGTTTTAACATTATTATTTTAGGTTCATATAACAATAATAGCCGTCCTGTTGCAGTTGCAGTTGTAATCCTAATAATTACATTTCTAATACCTTTTGGGTGCTGCTTAATAAACCCGATGTTGCCGAAATATCAATCCTAGTCACAGAACCAGGACAATATCCCCGTTGATGCGAAATACCGTCATCAAAGTTCTCCTGCTCTAGTGTCATAGGCTCGGGGACAGCGCTAGAGCCAGTTATGCAACAGTTTTTTGTGAGCTGCGATAAATTGGGCGTGGTGGGTGATATACAGCGAGGTTGGGAGTGAAATGATTTCGAATATTCGGAGGCCGAGTCGATAACACGATACGGAGAACAGTTATTCTTAGGAAACCATCCGTTACTGCTGTAGTGTCGACTTAACGATGGAACGCATTGTTCTCTCGCCTTATAGCGATTATATTCTAGTGCATTAAGTTGAGAGGAAAAGTAATTGCTTGATGGATAAGAGGTTTTGTTGAATGCATGAGGGAAACATTTGGAGGAGTTATCGTACGCGACGTTCCAACGATCACCGTTTTTGCCGTACGATGTTACACGTCCGGGAACAAACGTGTTCGGAACATCAAAACTTGACTGACGACCGTGTGAGGGAAATCTATTCCGCATACTACCGACAGTATTGGGAATTAAATGAGGGTTACAAGGTTTCGGATAAACTGGGCTATTTCTAAGAAAATCCGCAGAATCCTCGTTCATTGGATACCCTGACAGTCTGTGAAAATTCGGATCGGATCGAGGACCGGAATGGCCATTCGGAATCCACCTGGACGGATGTTGATATTCGAACGGGACTGCAGGAACCGACATAGACCTATCGAAAGGCATTCTTCCTCGATGAGGCAATCCCTGATGAACAGAATCGTTAGGATGAAATTGTCCTTCCGAAACCTGATTATAATTTATCACAGGAGGAACGCATACAGAATTCAGTTTTGAATTACTGTTAAAGGGAAGTCTTAGTTTTTTGCTTTCAAGATTGACATGTTGTGTTGCAAATAAGTCAGTGTGGTTAGAACCGTCAGACGAAGGACTAGCTCCAACCACTGGATGTACTTCATACATGGATAGGTTGGCGTCTTGGTTGAGCTGTGGAATATCATTCTTTCCATAATTATAATACTGTTGACTATTTGAATATTCTTCTGACAATTGTTTTGTGTAAGGTAATCTATTTCCATTTTCCACTCCATCACCATTGGTTTCATTAAAGTCAATATCTCTGTCTAACATCTTTCCTGTTGAACTTTTGGTTGTCGTCTGATCTTCTGTTCTATATACACTAGAAGTGGAGCTTTTGACAATGGCAATCGATTGAGATAAATCATGTGGCATATTTTCATGTCTGTTATCTTCGATGCGAGCATACTTTTCACTTTCTATTGGTTCGTATGATTTTTTCCCATTCGGTTTGACATCATTTTGATATAATGTTTTAGAATTTTTATGCTTCAGGGGAAAATTGATCCGATCGTTGTCAAGATCAGAATAAACAGTTCGCTCTTTGTCAGTCACTGCATTTAGGCTTGATTCCGTCAACGTACTCTCATCTCGCAGATCTCCGTCATCCGACAAAGGCGAATTCATATCTGATCGTTGATCGTCAGCCTCAAATCCTCTAGGAGACGTTTTGACGATATCTATTTTCGAACATCTGTTGTCGTGCGTCCCAACAGGGCTCTGCGTCTCGCATGGACTCCCGTTCCCGCAAGAACTCGAGCCATCGTCCGGTCTTTGCTGTTCCTGAGTTTTACAGCAGACTCTTTTCTTTAATTGCTTCGATTCGTCTGCTTTCCGCTTCTTTCCTTTATTAGCACACTTCAATTTCGCTTTAATAGTTTTCTTGGTGAAGGAGAGTTCGTCGTTGTCTGTTTCTGGATTCGATATTTTCTCCTCTTCTTGAATGCTTTTCTTGGATCCATTGTCGCTGTCTTCGTTCGAGGTTTCTCTGCTCTCGTCACAAAGTTCTTCGTCTACATCTTCATCATCGTCCTTATCATCTTTGCCATCTTGTTTGGATTGTTGCTGCTGTCGTTTGTGTTTCATGCGGCGATTTTGGAACCAGACCTTAACTTGCCTACATGGTTATATTGAATTTTTGTTATATAAATATACGGTGTATAATATTTTTATATATCGACACACCAGTGATTTTCCAGTGATTTTGGTTCAGGAAACTTGCCTGCATATTTTCACCGCATCAAACAACAGCACATATTAATTAGTCAACAATGTAGTTATGAAGCAGTAGCTTGACCCCACACCCTAGACAATTCCAGTATTTAAGTATTATAGTAGTGTTGTATTATTAGTAATGTGTCTCGGGGTCCCTATCCTAGACAATTTCAGTATTTAAGTATTATAGTAGTGTTGTATTATTAGTAATGTGTCTCTGGGTCCCTATCTAACGGTCATTGCATTAAATCCATTGGCACGCATTTTTGCGTAAGGAACAAGTTCCTTCAACATATATGAATAATATTGCCTCTGTTAATCCAAACTATGGCGCTATATATGCTACTTGCGTATACTGTAAAACAGTGAGTGTACCTTTCCGTCAGATCAAGGAGCGTAGCGATTTCTATTCTTCTTGGACGACATAAATATTTGTTGTAGTGGAACTCTTTCTCCAGCTCTAGAAGTTGTGTGTTAGTGTAAGCGGTGCGCAGACGACGTGATGTACCAGGGGGTCTTATGCCTGTATCGAAATTCATATTTTCAGTCTATTGTAATTAATGTATATATGCAATGATATTTGTCTTCCTCTAAATTTGAATTTTTAACAATGCAATGCGCGGTCAATTTCAAACATAAGAACCACAAGCTTCACGTTTAGAATTAAAAATACAGATGACAGAGTATATTTGAAAAATTTTATGGCATGACGAATGATCTGGTTCTCTTGTTGTATAAATGTCTTGAAATCCATTGAATCGTTTATATATTTAAACAAAAATCATTGAAATAGCCTTAATCGTAGGAAGCATTGTAGTGAAATATCAATTTTTCAAGAGAATCGATAATTGTATTGTACATTATTGCTATGAATTAAAATGAATTTTAAGTATTACATTCATGAGGAGCACTTCCATACAATAATTTTCTGATCATCTTATCATCTTAACACATGTAATCCTAAAGACAGCTTTATTAGTCACGTACGAGAGCTTATTCAGTGAACAGGTGTTTATTGATTTGAACGGAATACATTATTATCAGTTCCGATATTGACATTATTTCACACAAAAAGAATTCTGATGAACAGCGAACCAATGGTCTGGTCTGTCTATGAGTCTATTTCATTTTCAAAATGACGTAGAAAGCAGTATTTGCTACGGTTCTTTGCTTTCCATTATACCCTCATTGAGTCGCTCTGTCAAACTTCAACGAACCAGTTTCCGGGTGGCAGGCATTTCATGAACTAACTGTATGTAAAGCTTAAACATACAAATTACTTCTTCTTCCTTCACCTCAACTCTACCTAAAATAGCCTAAAACTGTGGATAAATCAAATCAGATATCGATCAGTAAAGGGCCTCTTTAAACCTTTCTAGTGTACCTGGGGCCTTAGGAACTGCAGGTCCTCAGGTCTGCAGAATCTTAGAGATATCATTAAAGGTCATTGAATAATTTGTATCCCTGTGGTGGTATTGAAGCAATCAAAATGTGCACTTAAATGTTAATGTGAGTTGATGGAACTAATTGATCTAAGCATATTTTAATATAAAAAAATATCCTAGCACGGGGCTTCCTCAAGCGCTGAGCAATTGGTTCCGGTCCTGATGTCAGGTCAATGACATGTATATTGCAGTAAAGCTTCGTGTCAGTCACTTCAATTATCAGCATTAATATACATGAGAAAATAAAATATATTTTATTACTGTGTCATACATTATTATTGGTAACAGCCATTATCCATGTAAAAAGTTCAACAAGCTTGCTGTACTAAAGGCTACTATTGTTACGTAGTATCCGGTTAAAGTTTCATTATTATATTTGATAATCCGGATTACTAGGGATAATCCGTTAAAGGAGTCACAGACACCACGCGAGCTCAATTTTAATTTGACAGGTTTTCACACGTTTATCCGCTAATCTGTAACGCAAACAGATCCCGGGTTGTAATTTAGACGCGTGTATTTGCTTGAGCACTCATTGCTTCCGCGGCGTTCAATTAATCCCTGAAAGTATGCGGCGAAATTATATTATTACAAGTTTTGCCACATCTGCCACGTTTCATCAAAACCTATACCCGGTGATTTAGATACCGAATTTGCTACTTATCATCGCAGTTTAACCAGTCACTCCTTTGTTCCGTATTCAGAACTGAACAAAGCAGCTTTTGAGGCGCAGTAGTTAGTTTAAAGATAAATATTGACAGTAAAGTTCAGTTTTGAGCTGGCATTTACCATAACAAAGATGAAGTGCCGTACGAGACTGTTCTTGAAAATCGCTTATTTTTGGTAACACGAAGAAGTAAAACAACAACATTGCTACAAGCGATACTGGCTGTCGGCTGCATTCATGCATGAGTCGGTGAGTCTTTACTTTTATTATCTATGTTGCAGTTTACCGTTTTAGCACGCGGTCCATATCCTTGTTGTACGCATTGATCTACCATATTTCTCATATTTCTTGACGTAAAGCTTTAGGCAAGCAAAAATGAATGAGTGGTTTATTATTAGCCATATGTTATCTTTTCACGGTTTATATTCTACTTTGTAAGACGTTTATGTACTGTACCTATGTATCATGCGGTGTCGCAGTAGTGCTGATAAGTATTAATTCACCCAAATGTTTTGTTCGAACATTCGCTTGCTATGCCCGGCAGTTTGTTTGCTAAGGTTTATTTAATGACGACACTGTTATGGAATATTATCACACCTGCGATATTTCGTCGAGGCGACAATGGCAAATATTTGTCGTACGTTTCTTATCGCCTCCGTTTCAGGCGAAGTGGGCATATTGAATTATTAAGTAATGCGAAATTATTTCAAGTGGCTTCGTTATCGTTTAACTACCTGTATCGCGAACGCGGGAAGGGCAATAATGTCTACCTCAGTTAAACATAGGCGTTTCCAGGACAGGGTTATGCTTGCATTAAAACAACCGAATTGCTTGGGTTGATTTGTAATATATTTTCCTGAGATCCTTAGTTCGAAAATAGAGATCATTAATCACATACATTTTATGTATAGCCATACTATTGTGGTCAAAAACTTGTATATAGTATAGATTTTCACATCCAAATCATCAAATTATTTTTTCCAAATCATCAAATATTGTTCATTAAAAGATACACTACATTTAATACCAAGCTTGATGGTGCAGTGTATTCAATCAGATTAAACATTAGGGAACATACCAATGCTTACGTGACCCTCTCTAACCCAGAGTGCGTTGATGATGATTGTTACGTGGTTGTTATCATGACTCTAAATTAGTTTATTACTTGTAGAAAAGTGAGGGAAATTTCACCAAGCTTTCCTAATTTTACTGTATCTCAAACTGTACCTTCCTTAGTGAACAAGTGAACAACGAAAGAGATACTTTAATTTCTTATTTCCCCGACAGGAAAGCTGCGAAATCAGTACGATTGTTTTATCACCCATACTATTCCTCTATGAATTGTCAGCATATACTTAATGTATTACATTGTTTGTATAATTTATCGCGACCAACTCCAACCATACATTTCTATCGTGAATAAGTATGAAAGACGGTATTTCTACAGTATAACCAATATATAACAAACCCCCAATGAACTACAGCAGCTTTAACAGTTGTGGCGTTTCCAGAAGTGGTAAATATTTTCTTATACGTGAGCAAGTATTTGCAGTCGCATCTCGAGTAGTATTTATTCTGAACATATTGTATTCGTGCGATGTAGCTAAACTGGACGTGTACATATTGTCCCTTATCGTATTTGACACGACATCTAATGTTAACTATAGGTCAACGGGCAAAACACATTCCATAATCGACAGTAATAGAACTTAGTGCCTTACTAACATTGCAGATAAAAATGTTTACAGACGTACACAACTTGTTAGTAAGAAAATAAAAGTGTCAGTGTTAGTTTGTAATTTGTCAAACAAACTATAATTAATTGGATTAATTAATAAACGTGGTGTATTTTGTAGAATAACTTCCCTATTTTTAACTGGTGCTGTTTCAGTGACGATTAAATATTGTATTGTAAATTTTTATCGTGGAATTACGAACTTCATAGGAGTTTTACCGACTTCCTGGTTGTAAAGTAAATCTTTGATGTGGATTGTAGACTGTTGCTAGTAATGATGGAGATTTGATTTTTGGTCGATCCGTTTCAGTATCTAGTTCAGCTGCTATTATTTACTTGAACGGAATCGTGAAAAATACAATGATTTATGATGTGTGAACTGCGGCGTATTGCCGGAACGACAACAGTTGCCTGATCAACTTTAAAGGGTTATGTACACATCCCTAGCAAAAAAATGCGCATTCGGTTGAAATGCAGTGGCTGTGGCAAAATGTAAAGCGAAAATAAACAAGTAGACAGCTAAAATGAAGCAAGATGGATGTTATATTGAACCATCAAAGACCTTTGTTCCGAGGCTATACCCCAAAGCTTGACAAGTAAAATTAACCCGAGTACCACTATTTCAAGATGCGAGCTAGCGAGAATGAAGGTTTTGTTTCTACCCTTTGGATGCAGTAGATATATTACGATAAAGAAAGATGTAACACAGAAAACAGTCCCGATTATTTTTTGGCTATACAAAAATATTCTACTCGGTGGCTAAAGCAGTTGATTTTGGTCACGCTTGTCAGTTTGTTTGCTTTGTTATAAAACCAGAAAAGGAAAATTACAATACAGGAGACAGTCGATGGGTTTTAGATATTGCGATAACTTGGCAGAGCCTAAATTGTCATCTTCCCCACTTCACAGAGTAATTTGATAACGGATCAGATGAAGTTATTCTATTCACCGTGTTTAATCGTCAATGTTCGGTAACTGAAGACAACAGTATTTCGATTTTCAACGCTTCCACGCCTATTTCTTTTTACCGTAGAAATAATTTGGCAAATAATATGGCCAAAGCACGAAAACGTCAGTGTAGCGAGAAATTCACGTACTTCTGCCTTCCCACAGAAAGGTAAACATATACCTTGATGCAATATAACTTACAGCAGTCAATTTTTGTCTACCTGTCAAGAGTATGAGTTGTGTTTTATTGGGTTAGTGGTTTTATATCAAACAAAATGAATGGATTGATAACTGAATGAATGGATAGCTAACCACTGACTCAAAATTTCTTACGAAATACTCACTAGCTTTGCTACTGACTCACAGCACCTACCGCGTTTTGTTTGTTATGGCGTTTCGACACTCAGACTTGGTGCCGCACAGTTCATGTGGAATGATCCACAACAAGACAGCAGTGAAAAGGTAAACAGTCTGTTGAGAAAACCGTGCAAAAATGTGTTCGAAATCGGGTCCAGTGCGATGGTTTAAAATAATTAAGTGGTGAGACACAACTGCGAGCCGAAACCATCCCTTTTGCGTTTGGTCTATTCAGTAAATAACTCGGCATGGCCGCTGTCAGCTACTGGTTGATATATACATTGCTAAACACTAGTATCTTCAGCAGCTAATTTGTCAATGTTTAGCTACTCGGACATTCACTCGTTTCTCTTAATAATCTTAAGGGTGCTGATTCCATTTCCCTGGGAACTGTTGCCGACCCTAGTAACTGTATACCTCCATAAATTGTCTTGCTTTGACAGGGTGAGAATTAGGATATTTCTCAACAGAAAGTATTGTTTTCACGTGGAGTTTCAGTCTTTGCCTTGGTATTGATATTAATGTATTACACTGGTAAAACTATGAATAGTCGTTCTACACAAATGTACGTCATCGGTGTCTATAAGCCACATATTTTGACCTGAAATCTCGCTAATTAAAACAGTACCGACGGAGTTTTATTTCATTTAGCAGAAATAATTTATATTTGAAAAGATGTATAGTATTATATAGTCCGTACATTGCACGGTATGCTTTGGATCACTGCGTAAAACCACTTCGCCGCTTTCAATCGTTTTACTATTACATACATTACATATTGGTACCGTTTGTTGCATTGGCATTTGTGTTTGATACACGTTATTACTACTTCACTAAGAGCTAGCAAAGTAACACAAAATGGCGATATCATTTTGCAGTACATAGTTCGTTGCCATGCAAATGGATTTTGGTTCCATTTCATTACGTATATGTGCAACGGTTTATCAATTGTATTCTACTGGTACGCAGTTTGACATATTATTGGTTCTGGTTACATACTAATGCATTCTTCCTAAGTTGATTATAATGAAGATACTGGATAGTGTTTGCGTTTCTTTTCACCTGTCTGTCAATTTGAGTCTCATTGGAAATACATATATTCATTCATTTCTAACCTTATCAGATAGACATCTTAAGTGGTGGTCTTGTTGGTTCTTACAAAGTTATTTTTTGTTACAACTGGCATTACTATACAATAACTAAGTATCACACAGTATTTTCACTCCCCTTTACCAAGTTTCCAAACGGACATTCTCACTGTACTAAGATAAGAAACTCAAATACTTAGCCATTTTCAACTCTTATTAAGTGATAGTTATTTCGATATTATCCTGCATTTACTTACGTCGAGTTTCCTGCTGCTTTTTCCCAAGTTTCTTTTCCCTCATCCAGGGATAGTCCGGGTGCTGGATGTTGAGGAATCCTGCGTAGTCTTGATGGCCTGGTTGTTGAACGTTGTTATCAATGGGACCATACTGTGATCCAACATTAGGGCAAATCTGTCCATCGTTGTATATATTCATTGGGTGTCCTTGCAAGTGATTCCCTGGTCCGTACTGATCTGTCAGATGACGCGGAGGACAGGGATGGTGTCCCCCTTGCTGCATAAATCTCATTTGATCGTTTTCTGCATGAGGAATGACCTGATTCGTTTCTGGATGGTAGTAAGGAGGTACAGCTGCATAATCATGAGCTCCGACCAATGAAGGTTTCATCCCACCAGGCAATTGTATATTGTTACAATGAGAGGCGGTTTCCATACGAGAAGGCGAAATTCTACTTGATGGGAAATTGTGATGGTACATTCTGTCCTGTGAACTTACTGTGCTGTGCAGAAGTCGTTCTTGGGCCCTTACCGGAGAGCTTATCGGTTGGAAACTTTCTTGGGAGGGAACACTGTTTGATCTCATTGAAACAGAGGTTGGAGCATTGGCGTTATTAGTTCTCTGTAGGTAGGACGGACTCGTCGTTTGAAACTGCTGTGTACTTGCTTCGTTTGAGCCAGATGGAAAAGATATAGGGGAAGTAGCCTGTCTCGCTCGTTGCTGGTCTTTAGGATGGGAGTATTCCATTAGTGGTGGTGGTGGTAGTCTCGAGCTATCAATGACGTGAGAAGACTTACTGGAGGCCTTTTCTAAAACCTCCTTTTCCGAGAGACATTCTTGCTGAGATGAATGTGAGGAATGAGAGGACATGAGTTCAAAATCTTGTTGCTGAGTTCTACTTTCTTCTCTATCTTTCTCTATATCAGATACTAGTGGTGGCAGTAAGGAAAGGCATTCAGCCAAGCTTGGCCTTGAATTGATAAATCCAGTTTCTCTGATAGCCGTCATAATAATGTCATGGTTCTCAGACTAAACTATACGGAGTAGTATCCTAGTTGCCAGCTGAACGATTGCGACAACAATAAGCTGTCACACACTGCTTCTGCTTACACCTTATGGTAACCGTATAAACTTGATGTAAGATAATAATGTAACAGTGAGTAATACATTTGTAAATAAAATATATAAAAATTGAGTAACTTATAAAACAAACTGAGTACACAAACACGCAAAATGCAGAACTCCATCCTAGCTTTCATTGCCGACTGCCACAGCTAACGACTTAATCGGTACAATCGCCGCCATTTTGTTTATACATGCTCGACGATATACGCTTCACAGATTGCCTGCGTTTTGCTGTGCGTAACTTACAGTACATGAATATTCATGGGAAAAAATACTATTGATTGTGACAGCGATAAAGTAAAAGTTTTTATCAATAAATTAGGATTCCCTTTTTTAAATTACGCTGTGCCATTCTTCCAACCGGGCATACACAAACTTTGAAAAGTTCACGCACTTACAGGTATTTCGTGATTAAAAAGATCACTATGTTTTGACAATAATGCTTTTTAATTCTCTACAACATTGTTTATGTATTATTGTATTTCGCAAAAGATAAACTGTTGTGCTTTATTCGTATAATCTCTTGAGGCGATCATTTTTTCAAAGCGTTTTCATATTTACTCGATTATGAAATGCTCTTTTCAAGTTTATGGAATGCTGTTGTCAAGTTGAAGGTTTACATATTTTTAGTTATCTTTCTTCTTTCGTATGATTGGTAAAGATATCATATGTATACACATTTATTTTCTCATCACAAAACGTCTTGTGTTAAAAGTAAAAAAGGCTACAATAATGAAATCGCTTTTGCAAGGATTCTATGAACAGGAGATATGATGTAGTGGTGCTTGGTACGAAGGGCAGATTGCGCCTTATTTATCTTAGGAAAAATAGTTTAGGTATATATTTAAAAGAAGATCTAGACCATTCCGGAGAAAAAAATGTTTTTGTGGAGATATTGTCACCGAGATATCACAGATAACCGAAGCAATTTCGTAAAGATTTGATCTAGCTTAATATCAAAAAAAATGGTCCCGTTTTTTGTATTACCCGATACAAACATTCGTTTTGTATATGTTCTCAAACAATAACTAAAATAGGAATATATTCAAATATGTTAGGTATTTATCCTTGTGGTATATTCATGTATCATTAACTACGTCGCAGATGGGCCATATAGAACTCGAATAGCATATTTAATTAAAAATACTCGTGTATAATGTCATCATTTTTACACCTGAATTTGCTACTTTCCAAACGGTCTTTATGCTGGTATTATAGAAAGAGGTTTTCAGAGAATAGAATCCTTGTGATAATAACATGAAATAGATAAATAAAAGTTAATATTTGCACCGTAATTGCTTCTCCGTAATAAAAAATGTTTATTATTCTTCGTTCGTTCATTTCTAAAATGAAAAAGACGATCAAAATCAACTATTTTGCAAAGTGACGTACCCACAAATTCGTGTCGGTGAAAGGGCGAACGATTCGCTGGCTATATAGTTTGGGCCCGAGGCGTAAACACGAGGATGCTCGAATACAAACACTGCAATAGGATTATCGACAACAAAGCGGTCGGTCGATGTTTTTACCCGAAACAAACACAAACTATCGCCGATCATGGTTTATCAAACTTTTCAAACATAATCGTTGCGACCAAAGACCGACAATCGTTTTAGCTGAACTATGACCAAATCGGAAACGGGATGACACCGCTACTAGTCGACTTTTTCTAACTTGAATAGCGGCAGATCAATTTTATTTATTTTTGGTATCTTCCTGTAAGATAAAGTCCATTTTCTACACACAATCGAGGGAAGAGTCCGGATGGTGCATTAGCCTACATTTTTTTAATGCCACTCGGTCTTGTGAAGTTTAGTCTCCGCGAAAAGTTATTGGTATATTGATGTGGTATCCAGTAGCATTGACATGGTCAGATTATCAGATTGGCAAGAAAACTGCAAAGGGCCCACAAAGCAATTGCTAACAGATGTATATTACGAAATAATGATATTTCAGTAATTCAGTCAAATATTTCAAATTATGTAAATTTGGTTGTATGATGGTGTACGTATAGGATAGTAGTATATAATACATGCTCTAAATATAGATTGCAATTACCTAGTTACATAACAGGAAATGAATATAAAAAAATAAAAATCGTCGAAATTTTGACTGGCCACTTCCACTAACCACTCGTTAGTATAATCCTACAACTACAATACAGCTCAGTACCTACACATTACGTACCCAAGGTTTCTTGTAATATTGCTAGATATAATATAAGTATACAGTACATCAAATCATTATTAAATCACAACACACCATTCTTTTGCACTACTATTTAATGATTTATTTTTGCAATTATCGATACAATTCGCAAACACCGGCCCCTACTTACACAGATTATACCGCCTGAAACGCCTCATTACTTAAATCGGTAAATATTTTTTACAAATAAGATATTTTAAAAGTTCAAAACATCCGGCGGAATAATGATTTACCTCGCACCGTTTTCCTTTTCAATTCCCGTACTCTAATCCCCAGCCTACCTAGATCAAATAGAACAGCCCTTGTACAACAGAAATCGTTTTTTTCTCATCTCGTCTATTGAAATGCATTATCCTGAACCCAAGCAGAATTCCTATACTCATAGTGCTGCTGTGCGACACGAGTCGTAGAGATCTCAACTGACAAGTGACACAAAACCTCATCCATCATTCGCGAGAAAACTGTTCTTGTCGAAAAGTCGAAAGAAAGAGATCGTCGCCCTCTCCGCCCATGTTTGTCTATGCGTACGCAAGTGGTTACCTTCGATCGCCTTGTTGTTTCTAGCCTGTTCGATACCGGTTAGGTTAACCCATTTAGCTATAGCTTTCATGGTGCGGTCTCCACTTCAAAACACCTCAATTACTTCAAGGCAAATAGAATAAAGTGATACACATCTGTTAAAGTAACGGGAGTATTTTTTCAGCCTTTTATTTACATGAACACTCAACGCCGAAATGGAAGTCGTATGCTGAACTAAGTGCATAATACAACCCAAATATCATTTAAGCGCGTCTTTCATCAAGTTTATACAAAATTATAGCAACCTTTGATGACCATCAATTAATACTGCTAGGTGTTATTATTGTGGGCAAATATGATTTTTCACAATAGGAATCCGGCAAAACGTACATTTCATATTGAAATACTTAAATATACTGATTTTTTTTATACTCAAATTCTCAAATTAATGTTTCCAATAAAACTGGAATCAGTTGAAGTTAGGGTTGCCATTTCTTCACACTTACAGTATAGGCAATTCACTTTGAAAATGCAATTATGATTACACATTCCTAGATCTCTAATGTTTATAAATTTCCGCCCAGTATCCGTGTTTTAAAATAGAATTATTAGTGCTCAGGGGAACATCTTTGGGAGAAGAGCCCAAACGTTCCGTTTTCTCGGATGCATGATGGCAAATTTTTACGATACAAATATTGCAACAATTACATTAGCCATAAACTTCGCCCGGAGAGTGTAAGCAAACACACATTATAAATTTGCTTTGGAGCGCCGCTTCATGCCCCGGAGTCAAAATGAAGAAAAAATCAGGATAAACTATTCACTGTGTTTTTGTATCAACAAATTAGCTACGCTAGTAATATTAAACTTATCCACAAGTTTTTTCACTTGTGCATAGCTTTATACCATACTGTTCATCGCGGCATTGAAATTCATAAAAGGTTTCAATCACGCCATTTGCAGATATGACGTTTTGATATTTGCTCGTTGTATTGAGTCTACGAAAAAATATTAATTCATTTCATCAGAGTCAGTCAGAGGTCTGGATTTGAAAGCTATATAAATTTATAGTTACAAGCATTTCTCCCGAAGAGAAAGACCTTGAAATGTCAATCATATCAAAAGACACTTTATCAAAATGATTGTTGAAATATCACCTTTTAGAAAAATCACTTTGGAGATAGCAGCGACTGTTGGGACAAATGTTTGTCAAATCATCGGCTCCCTAATAAAACAGTTCGGTGTGAACGCAAAACAAACAAGACTGTTTACGAATTATTATCTTAATTAAACACAAAAATAATGAGAAACGTCACGTCATCATCCAGTTGTCGTAGGAAGCAAAAAACAAAAGACGTTCACGCACGTAGGGCTACCTACCTTGTTATCTGATTAATTGTTCAGTCGCGTGCGTACGATTGGCCTTTTGAGGCGGCTTGAAATTGAATTGTTTGCGTGGCTTTTTATGTCCATTCGACACCCAACACTTGTTCCCTTTTGTGGATTTAGCATTTTTTCTGTATGATTTTAATGGTTTTGGTCTTTCTATGGTCAAGTTTTTGCAAGAGTTCGCGGGAGCTCAAAAAAACATTTTTATTGGATAATACCCCGTATATAGTATGCTACATTGCTACGACTGCTGCAGTATTATCAATTGTAAAAGTGTATAATACAAAAGTTAAGATGAAAAGTAACTACAAATAAGTACACGGCGTGTGACGTATTGCTATTATGAAGATGTCCATAGGTTCTAAGCCATACATAGCAGTATTGATTAATATTGCAACTTTAGATGCTAGTACTGTAAAAAACGTTACATTGACTCTGAAATTTATTCTACCTAGGATGCGTTCATATTTATGATATTAATATATTGGTATATAATATATTTTAAAATGAAATAATGACGTTGTATAAATAATATCATAGTAATCCATGCTGCTAGTTTTATCACACATTACCAACTCGTTTATGAAGTGGCGGAGAGGACTGTACTCCGTAATGCACACATTTACTTTTACCTGCTGCAGTGGAATAAATTCTTACCCAACATATTCAATTTCTTAACTGGTAAAAGATAATACCCACAAAAACGTTTTATTATCGACGTATTCTAATTTTCATTACAAAATTTATCTTATAGCTATATAATTCCCAAATTATATATATCATATATACATATTTTATAATCCAATGTCAACATACTTCGTTTTGTAGTTATAGAAAGATCGACACGGAGTAATAACTTTTGGCAAGAAACGCGCTCCGTAAAACATCGCTTACTCCGCGTAAACTTCGTCAGACATTTCCAGCGCGGAAAATTAATTGAAAATAGTGCATTCATATGTTCTCGGATTAAACCTCAGTATCTGGATTCTGGATTCGATCGCGATGTCAATAGCTCAACTATTTCGCTGATGTAAAATATCTTTTATAGTTTAATATCTAATACCTCGTAATAGTATTCAAAATATAGTACTGTATAACTTTTACTTGTCACTCTGTTCTAATTTATAATTTTCGGTATTCTGATTCTATTTGATTTATTTATTGCGAAGTTCACGCATGATTCAAAATTTCAAAGTACATAATAAATCCATATACGTAAAATATATCAGGGTATTATATTTCTGTACATAAACAAGACATATCTTCCCTCTCTTTTCATACTGTATTTATATTCTAAAGTTTGTCGGTTGTCTTTTCTCCCAGATGTAGAGAGTTGTAGAGTTGTCGAACTTAAATTTTTTGTGTAGTTTATGATATCAAAGGCGCCTGGGGTTCGCGTTATGAACATTCGTGTCAGGAAATTTAACACCACAACTATCAATTTTAACTTCATCTGCTGGATGAATCGAAAATATACAATGTACTTGTTTCATTTTATCGGTACTGTATATGTTATTATGTGTATCTCCTAGTAAAAAGCTGGATGCTGTTTTAAGTCAAGGTACTAAATGAATTTAACTGCATTTTCAAGTGAAAAAATTGAGTTAAGTAAAACAAATTTTTTCTAATATTGAAACCTGTCAACTCCATGTTACCATTAAATAATCTCCGCTGCAGTTTGATATAGTAAAGTTGTTGTAAACAAACTTCTTGGTGAAATTACAATGTCGTTAACTTATTTGCATGCATTATTCGTATGCAGTGTAATCTCAACACGCAACTTCATTACTTTGTAAGTACCTTGATTCACTCATTCAGTTACACCTGAAGTAATGACGAAGAAACTAAAAACGTTTTGTTAATTTGTCTCTGGGTGTAAGTAGTTTGGGAATATCCCACAGTATTTCATAGATATGTATAGCAGTAGTGTATATTCTGTTGCAGGAATGCAGTAACTATCTATAAAATCTATTGACATTTAATTACTTGGTATTATCTATGCGCCTCCTTTACCAAGAGTGTCTTTTCTTGTTATAAAAAACTAATGAATGATTTTCGAACACGATGGATTCAGTACACAAATCGATTAGAAATTATGATCAAAATTATTATAGCAGCCCTACTACAATAATATATCACAACATAATACTGTACCATAGCATTATGCATTATGCATTATGGTGATGAGGATGGGCATATAGAGAGGGAGATACGGTAATGGTGAATAACGTCCAGTGGAAATGGTTTTGAAAAATTGACATGACTGTAGATAAATCCTGGACATAGTTTTTTACTTTCAGATTACACTGTCCTCAGGGTCCAGGCTATCTACCCATCAATGTAATCGCTACAAGGATATCCACTTGTAAAGTAGGAAAAGATTTGATTTCGTGGTGAAACTTTATCTTCCACATACGGAGAAAAAATACGGCTACTTATCAAACAAGAAAATCTATCGCATTCCTCCCTCCATAGCAATACTATCGTACTAAGCTTAATTCACTTATAAACTGAAATGTCATCTAGCTTGCAAAGATGTTATAGTCTCCATATGCTCATATGGGTAGCATGTATCTATAATATACTTGCAGTATTTTCAAATGGAATTTAAGTACAATCATATGCATATCATTATCAACTGTCGTCAAATATTATTACTACTGTACTTTATTTGTATTTTAGTTGGTAAAATCATAGGCACTAGAAGCACGAACACTAAAGATCTACCAAACTAGAGCTCTACTAGATTCGTGAAGTACAAAGTAATTATTAAAATACTGAGTAACAAATATTAGAAAACATTTTCCTGATCTAGATTTGTTTCTGTGAATGTCTATAGCCATGTTACAGTTGCATTACGATTTAATGTAATGTTACTGTATACCACCTCGCCTAGAATTACTATCAACTCTCATAGGAGTAGAATTAGATTATCACAGTTGGTGCTTTTGCAAGTCAATTTATTCCGAGTGCCTTTTTGTAATTTTGGCATAGGAACAGGATTGTCCAGGTATATCTATAGTTTTCTATACATTGTTGCCAGCTGCTATCAGCCTAACGTATTGTGTAATACAGTGGACGCCGCTCATGATCGCGGAAACTGTTATCAATCTGGTTTTGTTATCAATATCATTCGGTCCCAAAATATATTTTATTTATATCATATTCATATATTTCACTTAATTATCAGCCAGTTATTGTTTTGAGGATCTGCCCCGAAGCGATCACAATAAGCTGCCTTCACTGTAATAAGAATTATCCAGTTCAACATTCAAAATTATTAACAAGATACAAACTCCTGATTCCAATTATTTCACTACTCAATATTTCAACGTGAGAACGACACCTGTACTTTATCTAATAAACAGCAACTTACAATTTTTTTATCTTCCCCAACTTTTTTCAACCAGTATTAAACAATGGATCGAGTATATACCTCTTCACAAATCTGTAAACCTGTTCTTCATATCACACCGTAACTAAATTATCTGTTTTACCGTTCTTTCATATTATTATAAGTAACATCAACTAATTCTGAGTAGCAAGAGATTGCCCTGAAGACAAGCATTTAGTTCTGGGTCGAATTCTTCCATTATTCACTAGCTTTAAAATTTTCCGCCTAACCGCTGCTGTTCGGAAATCGCAAAATGGCGTCAAGCTGAAAGTCGTTTACAGTACTCTCATCCAAGTTCGTTACACAAGAATGATTTAGAAAACACTGCCGCTAACTTTCTTATGTTTAAATCTTGAGTACTTGGTTTATTATGTCCACTCACTGCGTTACCTTACCTTGTTGAAACAGAAACAGTAATAACTACGAGAGTACGGCATTTCGAAAGTGAGCAAAATCTGTCAGCTGATAGACTTTGTTCCAGTCGGTAGTAGCGTCTCGAGTTATAATTCACACTCGAGCTAAAATTTTCTGTTTACAGTCCAAATAATGGTTAACAAACAGTAAGGCGGGAGAACCTATTCGATCTACCAATGATGCTATATATATACATACCTTTATATCAAGAGCTGACTCGATTAACCGCTGATAATTCCATATCATGCTTGAGAATGTCGTCGTTTCCGTTATCTGAATGCGTTTGTTCCTCTTTGCAATTGAGAAAATATAGTGTTCTCCAGGTAAAGGTCTGCTGGTCTCTGTTTGCTTCCATAACGCCCAATATGAATTCTATCATTTGCTGATAATATCTAGTTTATTGGTTAAAAATTATCGACAATAGTATCTACTTTTGAAACATGAAAGAACAAGTTGTATTTTCTCCATATGTCTACTTGATATGCAGCTACACTGCTACATACAATATCTTGAATCAGGCTAGGTGTACTGACTCTTCAATCATTTTTACAGTCTGTAAGCTCTTGTAAATATTTGCAAGCGATATGAAAAATAATAGTGGTTTCTGAATTTCAACCCGAATTATTGTTGGTATTGTAGAACTGTAGATAGAATAGGCGACTGAAAAGGCAGATGGGATAACGTACACCAAAGTGATATATTACTACCGTGAACAGTAGATTTTTTGTTTGTTTTCATTTTCATCTCATGTCTGTAACTTTGGCTTGGTTGTTTTTTCTTCATGTTGTTCATGACTCGGTATGTGGTTCATTTATATATCAATCCTAAAAATATATTATTGATGTGTAGGTTTATCAGGAATAAAGTACTGCATTATGATGTTACATATATGATTACATCAGAGGTAGGCATTTCACCAAACCGAGAGTGTGAGATAGTGAAAAGTGTATTATATGCTTGGCTATTGTACAGCTAAAGTTGGCAAGTAATGAACTAGTTTTAAAATCTCTGGGGCGATCCTATTCGGTGTGTTCACGATTTTCCTTGCGTTAACGCCTGATACACCCTGTGTACAGAAGCTAGTGAATTCGTAATCCAACGATCTTTCTCGCTCACCAGTGAACGTTTTTTGTTGATTTTTACATTTGTTTGGCTAGGTCAATATTGTATCGAGTTGTTAGCTTCGCAACATATGGGCATTCAGCAGCTAGGAATGAAATAATTGTATCGTTGATGTCAAGATGAGTTCAAACGGAGTTTGAGGGGCTTTGAAGTGCTGGTTATTCTGTCGTACTATATTGTGTGTTATGCTGTAAGAGCTGTGGGCGAACAAGAGTGATCGGTCGTTTATTTAAGTATGTCCTACAGGCGAAGTAATACTATCCTGCGTCACAAAATTCATTTTCCATGCTTCAACTTTACAAGCGAAATACATTGAAATTTATTCATAATTTATACCAAATATTTGACAAATAAAAATTTTACCATAAACATACATACGCATTTAAGAAAACTGTAGTAACTAGTTTTCAAAATTATATTTCGAATTTATTTTCGTTCATAGGTTGGTTTCTTTAGTTCAAATGTAAATATCAAATAACAGTCTTAAACTAATGTTACTAAGTTGGGCATCAAGTAATGAATCATTTAAAAATCAGCTCTGTGAAGCCGTGATAATAGATATAGTAGTTTACTTTAGTGCAGCTAACTCGGGAGTATAATCTATGCTCAGCGAAATTCCTGAGATGTTCATTTGTCTTCCATCAAGCAAAGTTGACAAAGCATGAATTGCGACTGCCTGCGAAAGTAATTCATCAGTTTACAGTTACAACTGTCACACGCACCGCTAACCCGGCTCGAATTGTACCATGGGAAATTAGTATTGCATTAACGCTTATGGGCGGTGTTGGAAAATGTTCCATCGCTTCTGAGAAGTGTTTGTTTAATCTTAACTTTACCTATATGGATGCTATAAATACATGAACTGCGCTGAGATTGCTGCTGCTGAGAGTAAGTAAATTCTCCACTCCCATGTCTCAGTCATGTTGCTTTTGCATCCTTTCTCTCTAGGAGAAACTTTTAACTGGTAACTTTTTTTCCCATTTGACAACAATTACTACCATGCCCACGCCGGTATTCCATTTCGTTTTTAGGAGTCTTTCGATAATCTATATCTAGCATGTTGGACTGTCTAACCCTCCGAAATTGTGTGGCCCTCTATACTGTACTATTGTTTTACACATAGTCTGTCTATACTCTAGTAAAATTACTGCTTTACTAACTAAAGGCGTTGGCAATATTATTCAACTAAAGTGTAAAACACAACACACTCCTTTTGCCTTCACATGCTTCTGCACACATTCAGTGTTCCACTGAAATCGGAAAGGAGCAACCTCCAACTTTTAAGCACGATTTAGCTCCAAGTCAGGCTCGATCTGAGGTGATTTACCTGGACGTAGTTGTCTTCATGACATTACTACGCCTCATTAGAGCATTTCTTTGCGAAACACAAACCATACTAATTGCATTTTAATGACGTTTTGGCGGTCGTGTTATTATACATGCTCATCTCTAATCACTTAGTACATTTTCTACAATCGTTAATCCTCTGTCATGGATACACAACGTGATTCACGGTCAAGTCCGTAAATTACCAAAAATAAACGAACAGTGCGCCGTAAGTTGTTACTGTATACAGCGGGCTGGGTAAAATTACCGTATGAAGGTAAACTTGTTTAACGAATATTCTAGTTTTCATGACTATGATTGAGTGTAGGACTTGTTATTTTTTTGTCATGGGCTTATGTGTGTTTACTTCAACGGTCGATTCGGATCTTATAATGGAAAATTGATTACGTATATCATATCAAATGACATTTTTGAGTTTTTGCTCGTGGTCTGATGAGTCATGACGGACAGATTCTAGTACGAATGAAAGATAGAAGTGGTGCAACTTTCAAATTTCGAAAGCGCACCTGTCCAGCAGATCAGGGCTTTGTTTCTGAACTGTGTAGGTATCTTCGTGAGATAAATGATTTTAATACGTTAGGCAAATCGTACCCAGGACCAGGTAAATCCTACATGATTTAATTCACGTTGAAATAAAGCGCATACGTGATCTAGATATTTTTCAGCCAGCAATTAATGATTAACACCACCACATTAAGAAGTGAGATAACTAGAATATTGTCAGGCAGACTATTGACAAGCTCAGTTTAATTTGCGGCTCATGTTGTTTACTTTTTTCGCCAATTGCGAGCAATATGAAATACCTGCGGTAGGTAGCACACTCAACGATAAGGTAACTAACTCTACACATCCGTTTAATACGAAATAAATCGAAAATTCGATTTAATGATGCTAGAAGTGAATTTAGTCACTGTCAACCTAGTCAAGTGTTTGATATTGGACTTGCCTATTTTCACCGTAAAGGCATGTTTGTTCTGCGAAGACAAATAATCTACTCTTCTATACCAATAGTTGAAAATCATCTAGCTACTACAATGGTGAACTAAAAATGTTTGGATTTAATTGTTTGGTTTAGACGACAATTTTTTTAGCAACCTACATAGGTAGAAAGCAATAGCACCGAACAATAAGCTGATATTTTTGTTATTTCATTTCGCAATAACCAAATTACCAGGTCTGACGCAACAGGATAACCTGAAGAGACCTTTTGGTAAATAGAATCGTATTAAAAAGGTGCGAACACTTTTGTCGGTATGCCCACTTGTCTTTCGACGTCTCGCGTTATCAATTAAATATTAACTCAAATGCCTGGAGAATTAGTAATAATGTTGTTTCGAATAGCATACATTCGCTGATGACCTCTCATTGAGGGAACTCCGCCTCCTGTTGCCTGAGAAAAAGAAAAAAAATGTTATGATTTTCCATTTTTAAAAAGATCGCGCTGAATTTTAATAAAAACCCTTTTTCGAGATATATTAAGTATCAGATGATTATAATCGTCAGAGTTTAACTTCAAACGAAGTTGAAAATAAATCATTGCCCGGGTTGTTCATGAAGGCGTATCAGTTAACGCCTAAAGTCGTTAAAATGACATAAATCATAAAATTTGGCAGGGAATTATCTCCACGGCATCAGAAAACATCTTGTAACCTTCGATGGCGTCCGCTAAAGTATATATAGCGCTAACTTTACTCAACAAGTAAGTTCACAAGTTATGGTAGATCAAATCGGATAGATTTTCCATAACTAACTCGTCAGTTGAACAAATCTTATAAGTCTGTTTCGATATTTGACTGTTGTCTGTCTGGAATCTGGATGCATGGAAAATTGTGTCCGCTACGTAATCCAGCCATCCATCATTCTACTCATGAAATCAAATAGCGGTATCCGTTGCTTGAATAGCTTTTCGACTAGCTCAAACACTCAAAAAGTTGAAATTTCACGTTATGGTAAACTTAATTTTTTGGTTGCATTGAAGTTTTTCTGTATATTTTTGTTAAAGAAGTGAAGGATTATATCAATTGTTATTAATTTTCAGTAAACACTTAGTTAGAAGTTAGAAATGAGTAGCCAACACCTAGTTATACTAATGACCTCAATCAGATCGTCAAAACTGTGGTTACTTTAGTGGCTTTTGGTTGTCAAAAAAATTCAACATTTTGCTCTCTTGCGCCGAGATGCGGGATTCGACTACAGATTATTGAATATATCTTAGTTATTCTCTTGTAGTCTGCTCGATATCAATCACATATACAATAGTCTCTTGTAAAAGCAAACTTTATAGCAGAGTTGATAGTTAGTATGTAAGGGAAATATGAAATATGAATATTTAGAGTGAACTTTTCTTAATTGTTCGTACTTAAGATGGTTTCATGTACATAAGTACTGCGAACAGCAAACGCAACCGACTATACTCGGGCGACAACTTGCGGATATATTCCGCGCTGCTGCTTGCGTAAGAAATAGCTTAGTTGAATGCCGGTACTAGAAATGCCAAGTAGTTATACGGGATTATGTGTACGAATAAATGGCAGTGTTTTTGTAAGATTTTACCGTATTAAGGAGATGGTAATTTGGAATAAAAATGTAGTTGTTTTGTAAAGTCAGTCAGTTACTTCACACACTCCTCGCAAATCCTCTGGAATCGACTGTACTTAATTCTATTATAATTCTAGTTGAAGGCACTTCTTGAATTGTACATAAGTGATGCTACTGTACAATGATTGTAAATAATACTTAAAAACTACTTGTTTGAATTTGGCCCTATGCTGGTGAAAAGATGACTTCACTGGAGTTTTCTGGATTGTAAGACTTTACTGAAGTCATCACAGTACTACAGTTGACTTAACTTAATTCAGTGGTATTCTATTTTGAAGTCATTTAACGTTGTTTTAGTTGAAGTTCTGGTTTTCAGGAATCCTAACTGCGACGTTAATAATCTGGAAGTTCATGAATTGTATAAAGGTTCCATGTTGGGCATTATTTTTCAAATTCGGTTCTTCAAACTATTTTACATTCGCTTGTACCGACGTTTCTTGTCAGAATCCCTTTTCAAAAGTTCTGCAAACAAAATTTAGCAATTCCCAGCTACAAATATCGTTGAACCAATCTACATGGCCGATTCATGCCTAATGTCATTCCCATATTATTATACATGGAAGATTTATTGTGACGTAGCGGAAGAACACATTTGCTAGGTTCTTATATAGAGAGGCAAGTCGGGGAAGAGATGGCAGATTTGATAAATAAGTGGAAGGCGAGGATTATAAACTGTATGCAATAAATGTTGATATTCATAAAAAACAATTGAAAAAATTAACAACAGGAACACGATATATAGAACTTTTGTAGATGAAACGTATATGGAAACGAATTATTCTTAAAACTAGCATGGTATAGCAATACTAGAGCGATATATATGTAATTCCAGCACACATTTTTAATGTAATATAGATACAATATAAGTCGAAATGTGATAATCGGACTCGTTGCGTCTTTTACTATGAAGAAATAGTGAACGTTAAACAGTCGAGGCATCTCAAAAGAAATAATATTTGTACGATATAGATATGTACATTATTTCTAAATTGCTAGAACACATATCAGCATAATTTCCGTAGCTTTTTCAATGTAATAAATGTAAAGTTGATCTTTTTAACTGGATTTAAGTGGATACATAACATACCAGTAGTTCTTTGTAAACATAGAAGCATAGTAAATAAGCAATTGCATCTTTCAATCAATGTTCAGGTGAACAAGTGTATGAAGTAGACAAATTCAAATCCAGATATGTAGATATCGCCTTACTACAAATTCCCAGATGTATGAAATTTCACTAGAATAATATATAGATAATTAGAGATAGATATGAGATGATGTAAGAAAGTAAAGGACCTAAACTATTTTATCATCCAATTATATTTTATTCTATCTTGTCCTCCCCAGCTGTCAGTTGAGGAGTAACAAATGTTTTGTCAGAATATACTACAGTTGATCGAGATACTATATTCCTGAACAGCTAGCTAAAATTTGTTACTTCTCTACTCTCCATTGCAGACATCAATTAGTTATTTAAAGCCAAATAATGTGTCTTACAGTATATATTCGTAAGGATAATTTCAACATGGTTATAATAATTCAATATAATAGTGATGATGGATTATTGACATATTCTTGTACGAACAATCTTGCGACCAAGTATGTTTAGATACAGTTACATTCATGAACCTTATGATCTGCTGATAGTTGTTATTTTGCATGTGCCGCTGAAACGGTAGCTCAACGGGTTGGCTATGCTACCCGTATGAGATGGTAGTCAAACTTAAATTTGAAACTGCTCTGTTTCCATATTACTGATTTTAAGTATCCACGTATTCAACATGTAAGTAATACCAACTCCAGTCCGATAGCGTAGAACGTATTTTGAGAAAATCCAAAGTGTGACTTTTCTTTGTATTGGAACTTTAATTAACACCACACCACCTCACTCAGTTGCGACAAAATTTCGGCTCTTGTAAGCCAGGCTCTTTCGTCTGAGCCCCCATAAACGGAAGTTTCCGAAACCCAGCATTACGGATGAGGGTGGTTCAATCGGTAGTACTAGTGCAACGACTAGCAAAGCGACAGATCTTACAAGTGAGTAAGTCTGTTGTTCGTATACACCTCAACTAAAGATTTTGGACTGTTGTTTTTGGGCCTGCTCGAAAAGTCTAATGGGGACCCTTCAGTAGCGCGTTCATATGTGGCATGCGCAAAGCCAGCAGCGTGGCTTTGACTTGAAAATGCAGCTGCATATGTATCAGAAATGCGCATGTTACCGCTACCAGCACCACTACCTTGCATACGATCTCTCGTTGCGAATGCTATTTGATGTGCATTTATTTCGGGAGATCTTTGTACACAATCCGTAAGGGACTCTAATGGCAAGGGTCTATAGTGACTGTAGTTCGAATCTTCGTTTGAATGTAGGGGTAAAGGATGATGGAGTGAATTGGTATTTGGAAAAGTGTGTTGACCTTCCTTGTTGTATCTTCCATAGCTTTCGATTAGTGCGTATTTCTGACCTTGCAGGGAAGCGTTTGAAAGGCAGTTATTAAACGGGTGACCTCGTCCACCGGAAAGTCCGTTTTCCTCCGCAAATGTAGATAGTCTTGCGTTCATGAGCGACAAGTCGTTTCCGTGATTACCAATTTGCTGATGCCGGCGACGAGACTCCGAATTGAATCTATATTCCGTTATTGCGTTGTCGTGATCTTCGGACCCGCTTGGCACTGTCGTCTGTTTAACTTGTCCGGGAAATCCAACACATCCGTTTTGTCCTATTGCTTGCTGATGTTGTACATCAGCATTATTGTTCACGGTCGATCGCACAGGTACGTCGGAATTAAAACCTCCGGACGAGCGTCCGTTATTCGGCGACAGAGTTCCCGTAGACGATGAAGAGGATGGTGAAGTCATGCGCCCATTGTTACCTGAATAGAATATGCAAGAATTAGTTAAGAGGCGTTATCGTAATGACTGGATTGTGTTGCTTGGAATTATTCTTCTATATTTATCAAGGGGGGATAAGGCGAGGGGGGTCTCAATTAAACAATTACATCTTAATTAGAGCCAGTAGCTTGCAGGCGATAAAACTGTTACTCGAAAACATATGGCGCGTAGGTTCATCCTGGATTTTATGCCTACATAGAAAAAAGTGTAAGGTACAGGAAATAAGTTGATACGTTAGATATACAATGCATTCAATGTATACTTCATGTAGGTAACTGTGGTAGAAGGGATGTGAAGATAATATTGATAATTATCAATCGTATGATGCTGTATAAATATAGCAGGAGTTCCTACCCAATGATTTACGATATTGCGTTGAGTTACCTGTTTGATTATGGTGCATTTTCTGTATCCTAGATTTCCTAACTTCGTATCACAGCTTTAAAACGTGTAGATTTATAATTTCAAAATAAATATGCCCCTGTACACTCTTAAGCTTCCGTGAATAGGTATGTCAGCAGCAATGACATGTATATACGGTATGACACACCTTCGTATAGATTATTACTAACGTTCTAGGCCATAGAAATTTTAATATGCAGTTTACACCATCATGTGCTGTTTACCCAAGGTTAAATTTTATTATTAGACTGAAAAAACTTATGAAGTTCACCTAACACCCACGCAGATGGAAGGCAGGTGTAACGTAATAGTACTTGAATGAAGCAAGCGAAGCGACAGCAGTACAAAAGGCACACTAATTCTAGCAAACTAAAGTTTTATAGGAAAAAATCTAGGCGTTGACAGCTTTTGTGTGACTTTCGGGCTACTGATGTTGCTTTATTTTTTATTTTTGTGATGAAGTAAAAAAGCAAAGGTTATATGCGCAGAGTAAACTCAATAAAAGGGTCATATTGCTGGACGGTCTTTTGTATAGGGTTTTCAAGGCACGGTATATCGAATTTCACAAAACATCGTACAGATAAACGTTGTCGCGGCTTTCAAACAAAAAAAATGCTGGCAAAGAGAACTAATTGGATAAATAAAGAGCAAATGCTATAGAAAGAAGCTATTCACACTCATACGATGAAGAAAAATTAGTAATTCCGTTGCGCAATATTTGCTGGTTACTACTGTTTTGAACGTATGTGAACCGTGAAATACTGCTTTTAAAATCAGTTGCCTGTAAGTAATGTTACATACTTTGTTCTTTGGTCTCACCAAAGATAACAATTACCAGTAAATGAAATGGCATGACTTGGCAATAAGGCTGACTAGATAGTTACCCTTGGTTCAAAGATTAAATTTTTTCTCGGATGTTAAAATTCGAGAATTCCATTTATATGCATGCCATTCTTGGAGAACGTCATGGTACTTAAGGACATTGTAAATAGCTCACCGTGACAGTTATGACTTGCATGGTGACCATTACCGTAGCACCTACCACCCGATGATGAGCAATCTTTTCGTTGCTGTGTTATGGTTGCTGCATTGTCTACCGAATTCGAGCGATATGCAATCTCTGTAAAAAATAATAGTGAAACACAATCAAATATGAGTAAATAGTATCCCTATTACCACATTAATATTTCCTAAAGATTTTAATTTGACTTTGAAGAAAAAATATATAGATATGAGAGTATTATACATATGACTATAATTTCGTCTTCCAAATAGGATAGCTTATAGTCTTTTTCAATAGTTTCTCGAAGTTAATCCATTGCGTATTGGCAAAATTTATTTTCTCAGTTGTAAGAGATTTAGAATATTAATAATCGTAAGAATTTTATCCTTTACTTGTATATCCGCAGGCTGTATGTGAATGAATTCTATTAATATCAGAATATTAAAAGATAAACATAAGTGAAATATTATAAAATGCACTGAAAGTTTGATTAAGTAATGATTCAATATGATTTTTCGGGAAAATTGTGTACTCTTCACGTTACTGACCTGTTGGAAATATAAGAAACGTCGGTTACAGTAAATAATGATCTATCACTGTCTTTTCATATGTTATAATTACGGGCATCTGATCGAGACCACGTATTCAAAAAACCCTCGTTTAGAAAAAGAGTTCTATACGTACATATAGTAATTTAAAGCATTCGTTTTAGACTTAGCAATGATTCTTGCATAAACCACTTAGAAACTTAAAAATCTTTTAATAAAATACTAGTAAAAATTCACGGAATTTTGTGTACTGCCTACTGACATAGCAGTATCAGCTTTTTTGTAAGCATTGGG
Source organism: Halocynthia aurantium (assembly GCA_013436065.1). Lineage (NCBI taxonomy): Eukaryota > Metazoa > Chordata > Ascidiacea > Stolidobranchia > Pyuridae > Halocynthia > Halocynthia aurantium. The sequence continues at coordinate 65,142 of QXVX01009375.1, read as the reverse complement.
TTTTATTTTATTTTGTGATAAACATTACACTGTTGTATTGTACAGTACAATACCTAATAAAGTAGGAATAAAGTAAATTTTTCCCTAGGCGTTTCATTATATTGCACCCCATACCATAAGAAAACTTTACTGTAATTTTTCAGGAAACTGTATGCATATTGCATGCCAAACAACTTGCACTGAAAGAAAGTTGAATTCATAGTTATGAAATATTTTCTTAAAAAGTATTTTCCAGCCCTTAATAATCAGACTATATACGACCCGAGCGTTCTAGTATCACTTCAGGTTTTCGCCCATATGCCGCATAAACCGTAATTGCTATTAAATGTAATCGTAAATCATTCGAGAATAAACTACAATTCATTGAAGGATGTAAGCCAGACTTTCTAACGTCACGCTTAATGTTGTACCGAAAAATTAGAAGCAAATTATGTTAAGCCGCAAGTGTAAACAGTAAATAGCAAGTAAATTACCTGGATGCCAGTGGTTAGAGTGAGGATAATGTCGATGATCATTCTGATGACCAAACCTTGCGTCGGCCGCTATAGATGACGAATGATGATGGTGGTGGTGGTGATAAGGATTATCTCTCGTAAGAGGATGAATCGGCATCACTTTCAACTTTTGGTCTTTTTTGTACTTCATTCTTCGATTTTGAAACCAGATTTTGATTTGCCTGTGGAAAATCAAAAACAATTACTATCTGTAAAGCCAGCACCCAAACTTATCATTAATATCAGTATGGAAAATCTACCCCTGGTGTTGTTAAATACTAAACTGATTGGCATTAATTCATACTATGTATTTGCAAGACTCGTACTATAGACTATTCATATACTAGTAGTTCCTGTTCTACACACCCAGAAAAGAGAGACAACCTATGCTTAGTTTTTGTCTGATAACCATCTCAGAACTACAAAGTCTCACACCTCAAATATTTCAGAATTTCCAACTAGGGTTCCCCATGATGTTACATACATATATCTCAACAACCCCATTATATACAAGACTAACAGATATGTATAACCTTCCTGTCAATAATTAAAGAAGGTTATTGTGGTAAATTACATTTGAATTACAGTATACATATTCATTACAATTATATTATAAAGTACAATGTATACAGACAATGAAAAAATAAAAAAAATTCAAGAGTTGTTGTATTCACTTCAACTTGTATCAGTTGTCTGAAGAACTAAAGCAATGTGCTAACTTGTGTAGTTTTGCTATTCCTTACATCATAATCTGTAAAAAAGCTTTCCGGATAAACATAGTTACTTCCATAAAATAAGAAAATTTTGGATCCCTTGTTGTTGCTGCAGTGAAATACATTTGCGGTCTTTCAATTCCTCTCACCCATGCTAGCTTAAAACCCGCGGAAATTCCTCAAAATTGACCAGTATCAGTGGCCCCACTGGGCTTCCGTTGTAGTTTTGTTTACTTGTTTGCTTTTTATGGACTTACTTTAATTTCCAATTATGCCTACCACAACAAAAACAATTGCACATTGTCCTCCTGCAAAATTGCAGTACATCCAGATATATATGCTGCATAAAGGTCCTAGCTATTGGTGTTAATATGTATCGAGCCACTGTAACTATGGTATCATTTTAAACCTAATAGCAAATCCTATAGTCCATATGCACCAACAAATCTGGGTCTGGCTCCCTCCAGATGAAATCCTACTTGGGGACGTTCTAAGATTATTCAGAATCTGGATTTATACACACAGGAATTACGTTAAGCATTACACGTCAACTGCCCCCGCTGCACAGTATATGAAATTAGTAAGCTGAATATACAACTTATATGCACGCTTACAAATACAATACACATTACAACAATTTATACAATTGAATTCAAACATCCCATTCGTTTGTATATTTCCGGATTACCAATTGAACCTATTTATCAAACGGCGATAAAAGTAGATATTCAAATGTCTGTTTACAGTACCAAGGCTTTTATTTGTTTTCTTACCGTTCGGTCAGGCTGAGCATTTGCGCCATTTCAATTCGTCTTGGTCTGCACAAGTACCTATTGAAGTGGAATTCCTTCTCTAGTTCAACTAACTGTGAATTTGTGTACGCCGTTCTTTCTCGCTTTGAACTTTTATCTCCGTTACCTAAAAAGGAATGCATGGTGTGTTGTTTAGTGAAGTACAAATTGTTAAGTTAATGTTTGACAGTATAGTAAAAAACAGAACTTACACGCAAGAATAAATTTCTTAAAATGATTACAGCCAAACTTAGAACACACCGTTTTAAGAGTCTAGCCCAAATAAGTTAACTGCGTTTTTGTGCACTACAGCATAACACTATAATATATATGGCACGATAAAATATAAAATTAGCTTGTAGCATAATTTTTTAGAAGTGTGCTTTCAAGTACTTTATTGTTGTTTCGACTTAGTGTACTCGAAACTGCGCAGTAGTTTTTGTCCTAGAAATACTTACTAGCCTGGCTGTTTGCTTGCAATTACTCATACGTTAGGTTTCATGCTATTATTTCTTATTAATGTTAAGTAACGGTCTTAGAATACAAAACAAAAGTCAATTGATTACCTTTCGGGATTACTTTCAATATTTTAAATGAAACGAGGGTTTTAGGATGGGGGATAGCCGAACTAATATCGAAGTGATGAATAGTTTGCTTATACTATTACTTGCACAATACAGGATAAACTCAGCATAGAATGCATAATTAGAGTCATACATACCCATATTAATGTTGATGTAATCCTATTGAAGTTAACAGCTAGCCTATCTCTTGTCATGGTTATAAAACCGTGAAAAGTAATTATGCTGTGTAAATTTCACATTTTGTAAACAATCCTGAAACTTATTTTTGTGTTTACAAATCACTAGCACAAGTAACTATCGATGGCTAGTATAAATCCAGAACGTATACGTAAATGTTCGTTGTTGGTAACGGCAAAACCCGGTACTTTGATGAGCATCTAGGTGAAACAAATCGCAAAAAAATCTTTGTAACAACGCCAGGAGTCAATCTACCATGAAACCACAGCAATTTTAGTAAGGGATGAGGTTTTTTGAACTAACAACTGATTATCGCGGGGTTAGTGTAGGCAAGGACCAGTTACCCTTAGTTTTTGTAATATTTAATCGTGATAAAGTAATTCTAGTGGGACACCATGAGATGTGATACGATAATTTGCGGTATACGGATAACAGCACGACTGCGTAAATTTAAATCGTAATGGCGTAGGACACCTGTACGAAAAGACATTAATCATCCGCGCTGACAAATTCGGTCATAACTACCATCTTGACGATGTTGTTATGTTTACACGATACGCTTTTTCTAAGTGATAATGATGCCTCGAAAAAAATTATCGCCTGCTACTTTCGCAGCTCTTAGTTTGGATAAAAGTTTCCGATCCGAATCACTCATTTTTCAAATGTAAAAGCAACAAGTTTCAGATAATGTTTTTTACACCTTTTCTATTCTCATAACTTAGTTTTGATAGATTAAAACGTGCCGTAATCGAAATATAATGGACAGAATCGAGCTCGTTATCAATGAATGTTAGTAAACAAATCTATCGGCATTAATTGGATTATTTATCCATACATTTTCCATAACCTTATATTTTTATATGAAGTTTGTTTGCAATCTGAAAATCTTGGTTTTATTATTTAAAATAGCTCAAAACTAAATTTAGAACTCTGCAGTAATGCTCTTATTTCCATAATCACCTTGAACAGGTGCATTAATCGAATACTCGGTGTTGTATTTGTATAAACAAATACCAGCACAACACAAAGCCGGGATTTGTTTAAAAAAATAGATGGAGATTAAGAGTATTTTCAAAAAAGGAAAAATAAGTTGATAAGGAATTCAGAAATTAGATTTCATTCTTCTTTCCATCCGAATTCGAAGTATCACTGACTCACAACAAAGTTGAAATCCACTGATTGAACTTTATACTACCAACAAAACGAATTATTTTTAGCTATCATCATTCAGCACATCCTATTCCAATTGCAATAGATTTTACACAATGTTTTGTAGGATATTGGGTTAATATATTAGGTGTGTGAAATGTTAGACAGTGAAACAATACATAATACCACGTAAATGTGGTTTTAAACATAAAGGATATCATTCCACCCTTAACAGACTTTGCCTGATTTAATTCCATTTAACCGTAAATCCCACAACCTCTATAAACAAGTACAGAACGGCAAAAGGGTGGTTACAAACTATGCACATATAATGCAACTAGTGAAAAACAGAAATTAAGTTATTTTTTTGGTATGAGATTGATATTATTATATATTTTAATGTTTCCGCACACCATCACTATTGAAATCTTTGTAAAAGCTCAGTACACTGTTTGTTTTCGGGCCCTTGGTGTATGTGAATTCAGCATAATGTCTGCGTAAAGCTAAAATTACAAATATATGAAATACAATTAAGACTTAGGGAAATGCTTCTTCCCCGGTTGAATTAGATATTTATCGTAAGCTTTAGAACTACCTATGCATTTTGTACGCTACATCATTTTCCAAACATCCTAACCTCATTTATCTCTGTACAATTACATATCGAATTGAATCTGCATTATTTAATAATTAATTAGCAGAGGAAGTGTTGGTCGAAGAAGTTGAGACGCCATATCCCACACGTAATCAAATCACCATTGAAAAGTAGCCGAGCTGACTAGCAATGTACATTATAATCTAATTGCAAGCGAATGTGTCGACATATTTTGTGCTGTAAACGAATTTGATAAGCTGCAGTTCCAAAAGCTCTAATTTAAAACTATTTAGTGCGGTCAAATAGCAGGAAATTGCATTTCCCTGTGGACTATATGGTGTTTCAATTTGGTGACTTGATAGTCATATTGGTATGTAATTCGCCAATGCTAATTTGTACTTGTCGGTGACTGTATACAAAAACATCATACAGTGGAGTCATGAAGTCATGAAGTCGGTTATTAAAAGTTTCCGTAGTAATACCGTAGTAATTTTAAAGGATTTATTTTCCTTCTGTGCTGGTTGCTGTTTCTGTAGCAATTTTATATTAGCATCCTACCTTTTGTGGTTAGATTAAATATATTGTAGAAATTGTAACCATGAGAATATTCCATCCCCAACAACAATAATAAGATAGATTTACTACTGAATGTCTTGAATAAGCTGAACTTTGATTGGATGGAACTTAACTACAGGAGAAAATTGCTTACTATTGCTGAGACTCGCATTAGCTATCAGCTTGATGTTGTAGTTAGAGACAAAAATAATTACCATACACCAGAAATAATTGTACATACTTGACGGCGAGGATGAAGAGCCCTGCTTCCTCCTGGCATTTTGTCTTGACTCTTTCATCCATGGATATATATGTTTCGACGAACTGCAGTTTTCCTCGTCTGCGCTATGCTTTTGCGCCGAGTTGCCATTTTGTCGCGGTACGTCGGGCGGCAGAGGTGTTGCGGCAGAAGAATTGTCAGTCTTTCGCGAATGACTGTTGTTTTTCCCGAGGTCTGTGGAATCTTTTCCGTTGTTCTGGAAATCGTTCTCAGTTCGGTACTTGCTCGTTTCTTCTATATTTTTCCGAGTTGGTTTCTCATTTCCTGAGTCCACCGAATCAAGTTTAGAATTCGCTGGTAAATTTGCGTCCTGTCGAGATGGAAGGCATGGCATATCGCTGTCAAAGTCTTCCTTGCCACTAGGACGTTGAAGGATAGGAGCCTGGTGATCTGGAGACATCAAATTATTAACTAAAGATGATAATTTTGACGATTCCGATGCGCTTGCTATTCTGTTATCTCTGTTCAGAGCCTTTCTTAAATCAACGTTCTTGTTTCCTTGCGCTTGTCGTTCGTCGATTGATCTCAGAATATGGGCAGCAGATGTTAAATCCGACTCGAAGCTTTCAGACAGCACACTTTCACGCTGAAGCTTTTTAAAGCAATCCTGTTGAAAATTAGCCTCAGGGTTCAAGATCTCAGATTCACTAACTCTAGCGACCTTTGCATTTTGTTGAGAGTAACAGCCGACGCCATTTTCAATCCTCTTGACCTCTATTCGCCTGCCGCCATCACGTGATAGTAACTGTGAACTCGATAAGGATTCGTTGTTCTTTTCAGTACTGTCTGTGCTAGTATCCCGTTCGACGATGCTTTTTGCTTGGCAGTAATCATAACTTCGGCTATCTGCCTGTTGTTGTCTTTTTTCTTCATGATCAGTGAGGCGATTTTTTCCATATTTACCACTTTCGCTGTTGTTGCTTCTGCCGTGTCCTATGGTAGCGTCATCGGCCATCCCGCTTATATGGTTAATACTTTCGATATAGTTTTCTAGACTGTTGTAATCCTGAGGGTCTCCGTCTTCCAAAGTGTTGGAGTCACCAATTCGGAATCCATATTCTCGAAACACACTATGCGGTGCAAAAACAGGCTTACTGTGCGATGGAATTCGTCCCGTTGCTGAGCTGTAGTACTCTGCTCTGGCAGAGGTCGCTGAAGTGAGGCCTGTGTTGTTGTTATTACCGTTTGACAGTACTGGGTCTGCACATTTTGCATTGAACAAATATTCGTAGTTGCTGGTACTAGTGTTCTGTTGTTCTCTGCTCTGCTCCTTGGGTATGGAAGAATCTTCCACAGACATATCAGTTTCTGGAATATTATCACTCGACGCCTTAGTCGAAAACAATTCCTTTCCAGTAGCACTCGGTTCTACCGGTGCTTCGCACGCCCGATTGTTGATGGTTGTCGACTTAGACTGCAAAGATATTTGATTCAGATGATCGAGAGTTGTTACACTGTCAAAGTAGTTTGGGGTCGAAACCGCCTGCTGCCTATCTTGATAGTCGGTGTTGAGTACGCTGCTATATTCCGACGTATATGGATGACTACTATTAAGTTGACTCTCTTGGTAGATGATAATGTTTGAACTATTTCCGTCCTTGTCACTCATAATAACAGCGGGGTACGTTAGGCGTGCCTTCGTCTATTCGCCTTGTGGTGAATTAGCCGCGGAGTGATTGAGCTGAAAATTCAAAAAAAAAATCAATTTTAAACAGTAAACAACAACAAATATGAAGTAAATTTAGAATGCTAATAAAATCACTCTACCTGAATAAATATCCCGCTTACAGGGTGATCTTCATAAGTAAGATAACAATTTCTAGTTAATGCTCAAGTTGATAGTAGTAACCATTAATCTTATGTAATAATCCTATGATTTTATATATTTCAGATAATTAAAATAACCTACCAGTTGGTTGGGTGTCCTCTTTCTGTATGATACACAAATCTCGAAACTAGGAATCGAACCTAAAGAAAAATAGAATCTTGTCTAAAAATTCAAAGTCTGCTATGTCGTAGGGAGTGTACGTTCGGCGACTGAATACTAATTTTTGCGTTTGTAAAATCGTCCAAGTCTCGATCGATTACAATTCTTGCTAAGTACTTATTTCACGATAAATATTTCGAATGACAGCACTTTTTCTCAGTTAGTCTTCGCTGGATATTTAATCATCGCAATGGCATTTTGTCGATACAAAACGAGATGGTTTTGTCCTTTTTGCTTTTGTCAAAAAAAAACGGGGCTTTATGCCATTTGTACCATTAAGAGCGGAAGGACTTTTTTCCAATGAGTTCGATCACACGCCGTCGTTCCGTAATCAAATATACAAGGAAGAAAATCAATGTACATTTTCATGTATGTCGTTGAACCGAACCGACTTCACCAAATATCCCGCCATTCCTTAATTCAATTTAGCCACATGCTGCATCGTTTCCCTCTACAATGTAAATAAATTTGCATAATTTCATTAAGCCATGTTGTTGAGTGTTTCTCGATCAAAATCTCTAATTTGACATGATCGGAAAATCAGACAGTTATGGCGCCACGCATAAACATGTCAGCATGATATTTCAAACACATTAAGCCAACCCAGCGGTGGTTGCTGATACGGAATGGCTGGCACGTTGTATAGGCCATGGTCGACATCTGGATTACAATGCGGCTGGACACCCATGGAGATATCTTAGCGAATGGATCGTAATGTTGTTTTGGTAATAAATTTAAATCTATTTGCAGTTTTAATTTGCGCGATACCTTCTTAAAGATCACTGCTGCTGCGTGGGAGGCAAGCGTATTGCGAGTAGATTTGCTAACCAGAAATATGCGAACTAAATAAAGTGTATAAATTAAATGTGATTTATCATTTTTGGCGAAAATACCAGATAAACAACCAAACACATAAAGATATTTTTGATGACTAAGGCGCATTATAAGCTTATTTGTATTTCTTCTCTCTCATTTATTGTGAACCTGGCCTACCAACTCTCTTAGGTCAGCAGCTATTACTTACTGTCTGCCAAGTTGGCCTCAATAATTTTTCAACGAAACAGCGGAAAAATGTTAAATTTATGAAACAGCCGTCTCATGTTTTTTAAGAATATGGGTGGTAATGGTGTTTTTGAACCAAGTAATCAAATTAGGTTTAAAAACATTGACGTTAAGTGAGAAACCTTGGAGTGAAATTATGCATTATCCATTTTCATACCGTATATGGGGTAAACAAGTGAAGTTTAAAAGGTTTATGGTAGAGATGACTAGCATTTTGGCATACACTAAAATTCCTATACCGTGTTTTAACAACGTTCATGAACCACGAGAATTTTTGGCCACGTAACTGGAAAATATTGAGTGAGTAGTTTTTCCAGTTTGTTTCCTACGCCGGTCGATCGCACTTCGTGGCCAGTTATGGATCGTAACAACAGGGTAGTTAATCAAATATTTATCTTTTGTATTAACATCATCGTTTCTTGAGTAATTTTTGTCGTATTTAATTCATCGAAGGAGCAACGCGGTTGAATATACACTTTACTGTCACATTTCATTTAGAACTAGGAACAGGAATAATGGAATACTGTCCCCAAAGATGACATATTTAGAAACGGTCTAATTGATCAAATTAGAAGAATTAAACGCCCCATTAGTGCAAAGAAGTCTTTCACATTTAAGATATCAGACTAAATTAATACGGAACATAGTTCATCAAAGTCAGGAAAAATCGTTTTGAGCTTGATGAACCGGTTTGAAATCAAATTTGCTCTGGAATTGTATTTGTTCTTCTGATGTAATTAGGAATACTTCTGTTTTTGCTAGGCAAGTGTAATTTGCTATATTTAGTGACATTGCTAATGCACAGACGAAATAGAATTTAGTTAGTTTGATCCATATGCTGGAATTGGTAATTTGTCATCAGGCACTTAGTTTTTCGATTTGAACCTTGATGAAGTACAATTGTATCGTGACGTTTTCTTTATGATTTATACTTTCAATAAATTCGTTTGATTTAGGCAATAAATATAATGTGAGCATGTTCGAAAGGGGTTTGTTGTGGTATCCAATAGTTGAAAAGCATAATAAACCAGACTGTAGTAGTTAATTATTCCCTTCCTCATGCATATATGTATCTTTGTTACTAAGCGTAATGACATTTTCATTCATCTCCGACCCAGATGATCATTAAAATATTATTGTTTGATAATCTGACAACCTTAAATCCTTGTTGTATAATAATAAATACTCTGCCTGAAGCCTGAAGCTTTTCCAACCAAATATTTGTACAGTTGCTACGTCATTCAGTTAATCATATTTATGGGAAGGTTGACGTAGAGTGAATAAATTTTTCTCCACACGAATAAATCTATGTTCTCCACAATAATTCAGAATTTACATTTCAAATACGGAGTAATGAATATAAATGTACTTACCGCCCACATATTATTCCTTTATTAGCGATCTAAGGATAGAGAGCTAGCCCTAACCGTGGTGATTTCTGTACTTGGAAACTATAATGCTAATCCAATGCAAGATGCAGATGTATTGTAGTTGAATATATCCGATCACATACATATCATATCACGATGGGTGTGATACAGAGAGGTGTAAGAAACCTTTGGCCTTCTTGCTCGTTCCGCTGTGTGCTGATTGGACTAATTTCATATACTTGTCTTTTATAGCATCCATTTTACTCGTTAGTATAACACTGTCCATATATTCAATAAACATACACTAGTCTTCGTAAGATCGTATACCAGATACACAGTCTGTGTAGGTATTGAACCAGCAGAATGTTTTGTAGATAGATAACATATTAGAATTACTGTATGAGTACATAGTAACCTGTCTGACTGCAATTGAAAGAAACCGTCAAATTATTATACTACGGTGGACGTAACCCACAATAATTTTCGCCCGCTTGTTCAGAACAAAATGGCGAGCGTACACTTGACTTTGACATCCTCCAGCTCCCACATACTGCCAAATGAGATTATAAGTTGCAGATAAAACTTTCCCATATTGCTGCAAATTTGTTTGTTTGACAGAGCGAACTTGAAAAGCATTTACTGGATTTATTGTATGACAAATCTGAGCACAGTATAGATTTCCATATACTTTAGTGAATAATTAATCTCGTGTATTTTCAAAGCTAAAATTCCTGTCTTTTCGCTTTCTTCTAAATAACTGATTACATATTTACTCTGTAGCCGTCATGGATGATCATAGAAACTATCATTTGCTGGATTTAATCCAAGTAAGCTAATGGACAAGATCATACATCGTACTAAATAAATAATTAATTATTCATAAATCGTATACCTTAATAGTACTACTATACTGCTAGAAATTAAATAACTGCAAATATTGAAGCAAATATGAGTTGAATTATAAATTATTTGATTAATATAAAACCAAGCAAGTAATATACTAAATACTCTTCAAAGTACTGCTACCCATCCGGCGACACTACTAGTACAAAAGCCAACGAAAGTACTGATTTCCACAGCTAATGAGGAGGATTTACATACTATTTCTTAATAATCATCATGATGATTCGATAAACTGATTTTAGGTATTTCATACCAAATTTTTGAAATATAGATTTTTTGCGACAGTCTTGTGGGGTTTCTATTGCCAAAACCTGCAATATATTATTATGTTCCTTGCTGCCACGCGACCAATTAAATAACTAAAGCGACGTCCTTAAGTTAGCAGAACTACAACATGGCAATGTTCAGGGAATTTTGTCTTGGATATGCTTGACATAAATAATTTGTCTCTCACACTATTCACCTTCGTAACATCCTCGTCCATCACTTTACGGCCCATTACCTAACTTGGCTTTGAATTCGCATGATTAGTACAAGTAATATTATCCGAGGCCTGGATTGGAGAATGAATGCTGGAAATGTATCTAACTGTGTAGTAACTATAGTGATTAAAAGCGTTTCTCAAGTGGAACAGTTTTCTAATTCAGCTGTATAGCAGAAGAAAGGCCCTTTAGTTTACTCGCTTGCTGTGAACGCTCTGTTGTTTTGGTGAAATTATAGTTTATTTACCGTGTTGTGGTATGTGTGAATTCGACCATATATATTATGGTTCAAACCCTTTAGGATTAATTTATAAATATTGGGTATTTTATTCAGGAAAAGCGATATGGAGCATTTCTTCAATAAAATGATTAATATAAATAAACTAAATTGGTTGGAAACAATGTCTATGGTTCCATTAATATTCTGCTGCATTAGGCGGATTTCGTGATAGCCTATACAATTTTGACTTTTCAATGCACCAGCTTTCGCATACAACTTAAAATGGACGTCACAAAACTTTACAAAACAAATAGCATAAATTTATTTATTAAGCTGAGCCATTCTGGTACTTCGTTTGCTTTCGTGTGTAAAGTAAGTAAAAGAGAGTGTGAATTTCTAGGATATGCGGATGACCAGTTCTAGCTCTCCGAAATGACCTTTGCGACCTTTATACCTTTTACCATTCACGCAATCCGTCAATTGGCGCACATTGCCGTAACAGCGCTGCTTGTTTATTCTCTGATCTTTTCAACTAGCAAAGAATGAAATCGATATCGGTCACCACAACATAATTTTTTTTCTAAGAAAGGACGAGCATGTAGTTTCATGGTACTAATTAGGATTGGGTGCTCACAAAGTTGGGATTCCACCAGTTGCTAAAATTACGAAAGTACACAGAACCAGTTCCCTGATCGTTTCAAAATTGAAGTTTTCTCTTATCTAGAGAATCTCTTATCATTTATCTCAGTTCCAGATTGTAAAGTAACGAAACTCTTAAGTTTTAATTGTACTTGAATTTGAATTATTTAATTTAAGTTGTCGTCGATACTTTGAACCGTGTACATTAAAAATCAAACCAGTAAATCCTAAAGCAATGTTTGTTTAGACAAATGTTCAGAATGCAGCCATAAACAATGTACTCTTGGTAAATGAAAGACATAGTTTCCCCATTCGAGTATGTTTCCCACAGTTAGTTCGTTCAAAGCATTCAGTCGCTATGTACTCGAGCTTATGGGCTACAGACTAGGATGCTTGTTTCACATAAACACGAGGGTCTATTCGGTAATCTCGATGAAAACAATAAAAGCATTTCGCCCTGTAAAGAGCAAGTGAAACTCTATAAGCGCAGCTCACAATCAATCACGGCAAAGCACCAAAGAGAAAGGTGATAAGACGCTGTCGAAAGACATATAACATAGTCAACAAGAGCAAGCAGGCGGCTTCAAACACGATTTTTTTACTACAATGCTAAAAAGACAATTTTGTATGCCCCGTAGATAGAAAGGCCTTTATACTTTCAACCAGACCAAAATCAAAAGCACATCATGCGAATGTCGTACACCATACGAGCTAAACAGAATTCTTTTATATCATCGTTTATAATGTATGCATTTGTATCATGTCTTTCACAAGTACTTGAGTGTAATCCAAGTCTTATCACATCAGCAATGTTTTTCCAGACCATCTGTCCTAAGTCAGACCAGAGGCGTTGACGGCCAATGTAAAAAGGACTTTGCTGTCCAGCCAATTTTAATGTAAACATTAGATCTCCCACTCTCTGTCCAAATGCACAAGTGGGTTTTGATCTACTAGCGTCTGGCAATTGACATGTCATCACTAACTTGCCACCGACGTTGCGGTAGAATCTAGCTTGCATTTTGTTTTGACATGGGGCTAAGTGAAATGCGTGGAGCGTTTTTAATGTGATGTAATGTAATGTATGATGTAGTACATAATTCCCACTGTCAGTAAATCCTAAAAATGTGCACTATATTATATTGAGTGACTCAGGTGGAGTAACTCAGGTGGATATTTTGATATTCGTTTTCCTATACTGCTAGTTGAAACACTAATGTTTTTAATGTTATAAGTACTGTGAATTGTACTATACGTAGTGGATATTTTGGTACTGTATGTACAAGAACAACATTACTCATGTCAACCCTGAATATTGTGCACAGAGCATTGCAAAATAAAGGATTATACAGTCAGCACAGCTAATGCTCGAATACTAGTCAATAATATAATTTATTTTAATATAAATGTTGTTGATTTAGTTACATAATATATATTCCAAATTTTGAATTTATATACAGGTTAGTAACTTTTGTAAGTAAGGATGCGCCCGGAGGGCGCCGGTCCCTAATTGGAAACAATTTTTGCGGGGCCACGGGGAAAGAAAATTGTACGCTGCTTTGTAATTAATTAACATCTTATCTACCAGTAAGCCAAGTACTGTGAGAATGCCTAAAACGGAAGTATGAACAAACACTACTGACTTTTAAAGATTTCAGAGGAAAGTTATAATTGTTGCTCTTCCCTATAAAACTTGCAATGTGATGCAAGGTAAGGTGTCTGTTGTCATTTATTGTATCTGTTCGATAAGTCTAAGAGTAGACTGGAAATTGGTCAAATTGTCTTAAAGTCGGCCCTGATCTCCTGGATATATATATATTACATAATTTTCATACGCACCCCTGTTTCAACACTTATTATAAATTATTTTTTTATCGTTATTGTAATATTTCAAGTCACTAGACATTTTTCAAAATACGACGTAACGATAATTATTATCGATTTTTTCCCGCGCTTTTTGCGATGCAAATCACCGTTCATCGCACACGTGTCATATATTGTCGATTTTTTTTCAAATGTGGAACAAAACCCGCTTGTGGTATTGTCAAATTTCTACCTATTATTCGTCTACTTGACAAATTCATATCTCCGCGCGCGCGTTTTTACATTGGGTGGCTTATTTTGTAGTCTCCAGGGAACGGATATTTTGACATTTAAGGAAACTAGGATTAGTATTCATTCGCTCATATTTAGTATTGGATGATAATTTCCTCCTGGGAATTAAAGATTAGCGTATTAACGTCTTCCGTTATTCCTATGTCACTCGAATTTGTGGATAACGATGTAGACGAATGATATGGGAGACGACATTCTGTTAGCTTGAAAAGAGGGGCACATAGCAGAGAGTTTGCTGAAAAGCTATGGAGAGGGATGCGTTCATTCTTTCTAAAGGTTATTGATGTATCATGTCAAATTTTTCGAATATAATCAAGGGAAATCTACATGACTCGTGACCCGAGTTTATTTCGACCGAGATGGAAGCAATAGTGGGATTCAATTGGCTCGCACCGATTCTCGAGAAACGCTTACTGAAATTACAAATTACATATCAATTTGAAAAATAACGGTTCCTAATAATTTGAATACCACCAATGGACACAAGCAATCATATCACTAGTATATTACGTAACATAACCACACGGATGACAGTATCGGTAATTTCGGAGTTGTCGAATTTAATTAATATAATCTGCATAGCCAGAAAAGATTTCTATAAAAGAAAAATATAATACTGGATTTTCTCATTACAATATAAGGAATGGAATCCTGGAACGTTCAAAGTAGACTGTTGACTTGTTATAACGCGGCTCGAGATAGCGCGTAATCGATTATAACGCATTGACTCGTATTTTTCAAATTGTAAAATATAAAATCCACGGTTAAAAATTATGAATCCCATCTTCTGTGTTATAACGTATCAAGGCATTAAATGTACTGTATTAAGATTTAAATCTTGTTTTTCTTAACTTCGTTAGCTTATATTACATCTGGTGCTACTATAGTATGCCGGTATGGCTTATTTTAGGGGATTAGGGTCTGGGTAGCGTGTAGGGCCAGGATTATAAAATTTAGATCTTTTCAAATTAAAAAATTTAAATGCTCAAGTAGCCTGTAAAGTGTACAGTATACTACATGCTACAATATATAAAACGCAATGCAAAAAATCATATAGCCCCTAGCACGTCGTGTTTTTTGGTATTCCAAATAGAGTCTTGTATTAGGTAAAATTTGACCTTCACATCGTGGATATTAGCCATATTCGTATAGTCTAGAATCTAAGACAGGTGTTCTCATGTCCGTCAGCTGCTGAATCGTAAAAAATTAATCTAATTAGTTGGCGCTTTTCTCATTCGCATTCATAACACCAACAACTAAGAAAAATCCATTCCAGTCTTCCAGGTTTTGTTATTTTTGCACGCTAAGCAAACCGCAGGTACCATATATTGATTGAGCACCAGTAACGTATCCACAAGACTCAACTTTTGCTGACCTCAATTATGCATTGACTACTGAAAGTAGTCGAGATTTTTTTTCTCTAAGAGAAAACAGAGAGTTCGCGCTGAGACAACATATAATCCATCACGAAATAAGAGGGCGACCGGTCGCTGGAGTTGACCGCGCGGGCTCTTCAATCANATAATCAAGGGAAATCTACATGACTCGTGACCTGAGTTCATTTCGGCTGAGATGCAAGCAATACGCGAAACGTTTACTGAAATTAAAGAAGTTGTTGAATTATTTAAAAATTTAAGTTTTCCCTTTCTTTCCCTTTGAAGTTACATGCTTTCATAAATCCGGTTGCAAATTTGTAATTTTCCATATCAATTTGAAAAATAACAGTTCCTAATNATTAATTAATATAATCTGCATAGCCAGAAAAGATTTCTATAAAAGAAAAATATAATACTGGATTTTCTCATTACAATATAAGGAATGGAATCCTGGAACGTTCAAAGTAGACTGTTGACTTGTTATAACGCGGCTCGAGATAGCGCGTAATCGATTATAACGCATTGACTCGTATTTTTCAAATTGTAAAATATAAAATCCACGGTTAAAAATTATGAATCCCATCTTCTGTGTTATAACGTATCAAGGCATTAAATGTACTGTATTAAGATTTAAATCTTGTTTTTCGTAACTTCGTTAGCTTATATTACATCTGGTGCTACTATAGTATGCCGGTATGGCTTATTTTAGGGGATTAGGGTCTGGGTAGCGTGTAGGGCCAGGATTATAAAATTTAGATCTTTTCAAATTAAAAAATTTAAATGCTCAAGTAGCCTGTAAAGTGTACAGTATACTACATGCTACAATATATAAAACGCAATGCAAAAAATCATATAGCCCCTAGCACGTCGTGTTTTTTGGTATTCCAAATAGAGTCTTGTATTAGGTAAAATTTGACCTTCACATCGTGGATATTAGCCATATTCGTATAGTCTAGAATCTAAGACAGGTGTCCTCATGTCCGTCAGCTGCTGAATCGTAAAAAATTAATCTAATTAGTTGGCGCTTTTCTCATTCGCATTCATAACACCAACAACTAAGAAAAATCCATTCCAGTCTTCCAGGTTTTGTTATTTTTGCACGCTAAGCAAACCGCAGGTACCATATATTGATTGAGCACCAGTAACGTATCCACAAGACTCAACTTTTGCTGACCTCAATTATGCATTGACTACTGATAGTAGTCGAGATTTTTTTTCTCTAAGAGAAAACAGAGAGTTCGCGCTGAGACAACATATAATCCATCACGAAATAAGAGGGCGACCGGTCGCTGGAGTTGACCGCGCGGGCTCTTCAATCACGTTTGCTCGGACACGCTTGCGAAACTCGATTGTTGGGGTGTACCTTTTACGCATTTAACCAAAGATCGCATTGCTGATTGACCCTCGCTGAATCGCGATACATCACGCTGATGGAATAAATATTTTCAGAATTAATTATCGCCAGACACGATTTTTCGTAACACAACACGCATGTAAACACACGCTCTTGAGGTGAATAATACGAGTTCAAAGGTTATGTGCGGTAATATTCTGGTTGCGCACGAACTATAGTTGAAGATTTTTAACAATTTTCTTGCCAAGAAAGAACGATAAAACAAATAAACAACGCGCGATATTTTAATAAGCATTAATTTTCAGAGAAGATTGAAAAATTGTTTCCTTCTTGCAGAATTGCAAAACTCGAACCTGTTTTTGAGGTAGTTGGATTCAAATATCTAACCCTCCGCCATTTCTTACAACTTTTAAGTCGCTGGGTTACAAAAGAGTTTTTTAGGTCTTCTCGTAAGTTGAATTTGTATTCAAATCGGAACAGTAATGTTCATTCACACCAAGCGTCCAATGCTTGTCTTAATATACAGCATACATTTTACTCAAAACAATAATAGAATAATGCAGTGATATTAAAAAATTATAATAGTTCTATAATAAGGGAGAAAGAATGTGTGTGTATAGAATTGAGAATATCAACGGACAGACTTCAAATACGGGCGACAGCGCGGCTGTATTTCTAATACGGCGTTGTGGCGTCTCGCGAAGTAGTTTGTCCTTCCGTTACTGCTAACCAGTGTGTAACTCGATTTTTTAAACTGTTTTTAGATATATAATTTTCGAAGGATTCAGATTTTGTCAGTAACAGTTTTTTACCCTGATTTGCAGTATACTTTTTCGCATATAATATGTTACATATTTGCAAGGAGACCGAAGTCCACGTGCCTACGACTTGACTACTGAACTCGGCAACCTTCAAATTCGAATATAATTGGTTTCCTAAACAATTAATTTTTTAGAGAGCATCAACACGAAAAAATAATTTGTCCTGAGGCGTAAACACAACAGGGCGGCAGGCAAGATGTTACTTTGGGTACAGAGTCCAGGTGTTAACCATATGTCGTTTGTGTTCATGATATTATAGTGGCCAACAGATAGTGGAATTTGTGCCATAATATCATACGCCTTATCGGCTCGAATCTTGCTCTAGACACTTTTGATTTATTGCTTTGGTTATTAGCAGCATCGGTCGCAGGTGTGATGGAGCAAATTTCTCTCAACTCCGATCATTTTAAATGGTGTTTGATAAGCATCTCGTTGGCTTCAATTTTACTTGTATCGACTTCATACTATTCGTTGCCTTACATTGTTTCTAAAACAAACGATTAGCCGTCCGTATTTATAATATTGCGCCTTGCCACCTGAAACACGATTTTGCTCGTTGTCACAGCGCTTAGATACGATTAGAAAATCCGCAACATGTAAGCTGCGCTAATCCGCAATCGACTTGAGGAGTCGACTCAACAACAACTTCCAGCCTGTCGTTCACTGTTCCGGTCGCGTCATACGCATTGCGTTGCCACGCCTTTGCGTAGGGTCATAAGATGCTGTCACGTAGAGAAGTGACGTTATCAAAAATTAGATTGAGTTTATCACTATAGTACCGTACAGAAGTTGTGTCTCCCCAATAATCAATAGAAAAAAACAAGAGAGAATTCGATTTCGAAAGAATGTGGGTATGGGGTCATGGAAATGGGTCGCGAAAATTGCGAAACTAGAAATTTCCATAAATTTCAAAATATTGTTACGTTAGGGATTCCAACCCAACTCTCTAACATAACCCAATGCTTAAGCCCAGCCATTTAGGAATTACTTTATATACCTAAGCATATACCTAAGCAAACGAAGTCCATAGTTTCACTATCTTACTGTTACATGAACACAGTTTACTCCAAGTCACCACACAATACAATATAAATTTTAGATCCGAAGGAAACATGATATATAGATTATTACATAGGGCCACTGTGACTGGAAAAAATATATGTGCAGCTATTGGTTTATTTGGTAATTGCGCTCCCCAACTTGTGCCCCATATGGCGTAAAACTAGGCTCGAAGTGAACTTAGTATATACAAAGCAATTTGACCCAGATTGTTTGTTTTACCTGGAAACAATCGTAGTGTTCTTTAGTTACATTGTTAATAAAAATCCGAAGGGAAGAGTCAATATATCTTATATACTCCCTAGTTTTTCTTTAACTCGACTTGATTTGATGGAGTGTTATTATATTTCTTAATTCGGTTTGTCTATACACTATATTTGTTAAAGTAGGCGACATTGACTAGACATGGTTGGGGTGACTTAATTACAGCACCAGTTTAGTGTTCGTGAGATAGCATGACATAGTCATCGACCTTCCAAGGTATATATTATTAAATCAATAGGTATAAAAGTAGCCAAAGTTTTCAGGAGCTACACATAATATACAATTATAGAATTTACCATGATTTTCAGCGGCGTATTCACGAAATAAATTTTTTTTATTTTCTATCAACCGTGAAATTTATGTAATATCGTATTGTGTGTTGACCGGGTACAATTATACATAGCGCTTGGTACTTCTCGAAACCCTTCGTATTCGTAAGTTTCGAGTGATCTCAAAGTGCATCGAGTGGAAACACCCCTAGCAATAACAATATGACCATCATCACTCGGTCGAGCTGACCAAATAAAACGAAAACCCGGAATTTCGGAGTTCAGCGAAAGGACAAGTGGTCACTACATCAACTTTCGCGTTATTCATTAGGTTGAATAAGTGCGGCGATTGTTTTCATTACAGAAAGCGCAAAATTTTCGGAATTATGCAAGGGTACCAGTTGATCAAAGCATGAATCGCCTGTTATCTGTGTGCTCAAGCGAGATGGAACACCATTTTACATAGTGGATACATTATACGAATTATAAATGCAAAATACCGTGATTTGACGACAGTCAGAAAAGAGGCTGGGATTTAACCGACTAATTTTGTAAGGTTCGAACCGCACCCTTGTCCGATAATGTCAAATAGAACAAACAATCAAATTAGTTTTAACTGTACTCAAATAAGAAATTAACAATTTAATATGAGCTTCCACAACCGCATATTTATGGGAAAAAAACACAATCACGGCCTTAAATATACATAGATTCAGCAATACATCGGTATAATAAATTCTAAATTAATATCTGTACTAGGACTGGAATACATTTCTTTGTAAAACTCCAGCGAGAAAATGTTAGTCTGACAACAATACATTGTTCTAGAATTTTAGATCAACACTTGCTATGTTTATCACAACCCTATCCCAGCAACGTAGGCATAGATACCAACGCTGTGTCATCATTCTTTAAGAGGTAGTTCAAATGGAGGCTATTTTCTAGCATTGTTGTCTGATTTAATCGCCGGAAGCAAAAAGTGTTTGATTAATAGATAACAATTTATAATATGTATAAATCATTTTATGATTTAATCATCTAAACTGGAGAATAATCATTAAACTTCCATTTGGGCCCATTTCGTATAAAAAAAGGTATTATATTTAGATTTTATTTCAGTTGTATCAATGTCAAAACAAGGAATATCCGAGTGCATAGATAACTTTTAAACCACACAGCAGTAATGTGCAGTAACACTACGAGGCTGACAGCTTTGTAAATTTTTACAATATTTAATATAATGTTCAATAATTGTTCAAGAATAGAAGTGATAGGAAAATTTCGAAGTAATATTTTTTCATTCCTTCTACTATTATTACTGCGCAATAACATTTTCTTTTCCATATAATTTTGCCATTAACTGACCTCCCTTTCCCCCTTTATTGCGTTTTACTTGTGCAATTCCCCATGCCACATTTGTGTAATTTAAGAATCCATTACATCACATACTGTATAAATTAATCACTGTTAAGCGTCTTGTCTTACATCTTGGTAATTCCTCTGTGTAAGTGCAACAACTATGTAATGTAATTTCGGAAAGTGATGTTACGTCTCCTCGCTGGGGATCAACGCAATTAATCATCCTTTAATTAAATTTCAATAACATCTTAATTTGTACTGTGCTCTCTGTGCAAAGTCAAGACAGCTGGTATAGTTGAATTGGTAATGTGATACACAACTTCCTAATATAATTATGATATGTTGTTCACTCGTTTGTAAGATTCAAATGGAAACAATCCAACAACATAGGTATGCTATCATATTAGTCTTGAGCATATTGCACTCCCGAACCTTAGCGCCCTCCCTACGGACAACCGACGCTTGGACACTCCCGTTGTCGGTTGACGGTAGAAAAGCAACCAATCGTAATAAGTATTTTACTCTGTAAACTACAAATACAAATTTTCAATACTTACTAATTGTACACTCAGTATTTTATAACTATTACCATTTGAAATTGATACTACATTATTCTATTCATTGCAAAAGTTGTCACAGAATGTGTTATTACACAAAGTGCTATGAAACTAGCTGACGGTAGTTTCCGCCCGTTTCGAGATCGAAACCTAAATTCGAAATTGGTGTCGCGAGTGGCCTGCGTTATCACACATCATTTTTAAAATGTAATAATCAAAGTATTATAATTCAGAGTTAACATATTTGCTACGATTTGAATAATATGTCGGCTGCAGCTAAGAGGTAAACTGGCCCTGCCTAAGAATAGGTAAATATTTATACCCAAGGGTCACAATACTTTACTGTGGTAAATTTAGACTATCATTTCTTTATCAATTAAAGATCTCCAACATAGATTTCCAAACACTCTACAAGAATTCCTATCAGCACAAAATATTTTTCCATCAAACAACAAAATGCCATCTTTTTTTATGAAATAACAACCTGAACTGCTACAAACATGATTTAACTCTACAGCGGTGGTTTAAATAGTTTCCGTTTTTAATTTCACTTGAATATAATCCTGATTGAATACGGTGGTGAAAATAGGATCTCAAGATCTAATCTAGCATTTGAAGTTCTATGGAGTCGCGATATATAAAATAACGTGATTTTCACCGTCGTTCAGTATTTTACTGCGTTCAATGCGATTTACCGATTCTATTGATAAGTCCTAAGCTATCATCATCACCATTTCGTTAAGTTTCTTTCACTTGTTCTACCTGTTATCCACATTCACAACTACCGCAATTCAGTACAGTATACTTCTTGTATTCTCACAAATCTAATGAATACTGGAATATGTTTAAACAGTCAAGTCTGAAGGAAAACTAATAACTTATAAACCTAACTATCTAATTTAGCTACCAATATCAAATACAATACTTATCCTTCCGTTGGGGCTTTTTATCAAGTAACTAAGGTAACTAGAGTCAATAACCAATCATACCTTCCAACATTATCAACGTCCTTGTGAGACCCTTACTGAGTAAAGTAGCAAGTAAAATTTACTGTTTCACACAAGCTGAATCACTGTTTTTTTCAACATATTCTTAAATGTACGTGTCTGTAAATTCTACTAGTAGACTACCACCTAGCCTACACAGCAGATAACTGCACCGTTCTCTGCTTACAGTAAGAATGCCTGTTTTAGTTATGTAAGTATAATTCAAAGTGATCCACGGCTTGTTATATACACATATTAATAGGCTAAACAATTTGTGATAAAGTGTGATGTAGTGAGGTCATTTGTCGTTCCTACCGCAATGAATAGACGCTGAGGTTTCAGCTAATGATCAAAGCACTTAACAAGAGGTAAAGTATGACAGGTCCGTAATTCATAACGTGTGTGTATGTACGTAAGGACCAGACTGTCTATTAATCACCATTACTTCTTGATTTTGGCAAAACCAAACGAATTATTTGCCTTGTTTGTTGTCGGGGTCACAGATTCATTTGGGAATGATAAATAAGATTCTCTGGACAAGGCACTTTTTCTATAGTTCGTTTTCTGTAGATACAATAATTACTGTTGTTATTGGAGATACCAAGTAATCTTGATATAACCTCGTAGTTAGCTAATGGTAGTTTGCTAAATTTCGTACAACTGAAGACATTAAAAAACTTGTCCGATGAATACATTATACCTAAAACCAATCTCATGTATCAAAGATTCCTTGATTCTGTTTTCATTTGGTTGAAAAGTCAACCCACAGTCATATAGAATTTCGAAAGACTACAACTTCAAGTGCAATACGCGGTAGAGGCTTTCTTAGAGTGTTGGTTAGAGTGGTGTTACTTCGAAGTTTGTGGTGTTGTAGTATTCCGTTCTAACAAGTGCCATACGTATGTGATAAGTATGTGTAGGTTCAGAATTATTTTTCTTGATATCAATGATTCAATACGTACTGCTTCGTCTAATCATATATAAATATACAGTAATTTTATATCTATCCTAGCCACTTTATTATGAAACTTAAGTAGACATCTAATACAGCAGAACACTAGATAATGCCAGTGCAATATAATGACAAGCTCTCAGTTCTGTTTAATCAAAACCTCTAGGTATGGTTTGAAAATGACTAGAAACGAACTTGAAAATTGGTCAGCATCGCTCAAGGTTTAAAGGTTTAATCTAACGTAATACAAATATAATCTAATGAATGAGTGATAAATACTCCTCTCTCACGATTGAAAGCTACACTTTAGGGTCATGACCTGAATGTACGTAGCCCAATACAACAGAGTGACCATTAGCCTTCGGGATAATTAATTTCGGTTTCCAGTTTCACGGGTGTTAAAAAACTTCTACTAGGTCTCAGTTTGTATAAGCTTATCTTCGTTTTGTTTGCTCGTTGCAAACTCACTCGAAAGCATTGGCTAAAAGTGCGAGGGGATAGTATTTTGACAAAGATCGATAAAGATCCATCCCATTTCTTGGACAGCAATGCTGCTTTAACCTCAAGTTTTGGCGTCTCTCTTGAGACATGTTTTTGTTAGCAGACAAACGTTCTCGATATTTAATACCTTGGTGGCTATACTTGGAGGGACTTAGCAGCTAGAAAGTGTGAAGTCCAACTTGTAGTTTTTCAATTCCTATTTGACCAGTCAGCGGTCGTCCGACTAACATTTACTGGCGTTTAGCAACGTGTTAAATGTGTGAATTTCGGATGAATATCTTCATTGAATTACTCATTTGTTAGAATGATTTGTTTTCCATTTGGCAGGCAGTGAGTATTATCCAGATATTAGAATAAATAGTAATCGGGGTAAGTAATTATAGGGGTTCCCAACCTAGGGTGTCTGTACATCCAGGGGGTGAGAGATGGAATTTTATAGGGTGCGACAGAATGGTGTGTGTGCTTGACTAACGATTTTTTTAATGAATTATTTTTTAACCTTAAATTTCGATTGCTCAATTTATAGTCGCATTTCTCCTGAGTTAAAAGCTTATTTGGTAAGTTTGGTGTGTTCACCCGCAGTAATGTATGTGGGTAAATAATTATGAAAAGACTTCTTCATCTTCAAATGTGATGTACCTTTTTTAGGCATTCAGCTGATGTTGATACTGCGATAGTTCGTTTATTTGCTGCATATTTACAATTTAAATTATCGCAATAAAATTAAAACACTATTACTAACCCTATGAAACGACAATACTGAATATTTGTAAATTATTTCAATAAACCATGTCATGTACCAATTAGCGGCTGATTGATTTATAAAATGGTCCAATGTCATAAAATTGTCACGCTTCGCTACACGAGTGATGTATTGACACAGGAGCTCCTAACCTGGGTTAATTTTACTGCCAGGGAGTAGATTTCGCTTACTCAGGGATTTTGCTCATTCTAGATTTGCACATTTCAATCGCATGATTGACGTGTTCTCATTGACTGATTGCGTTTAGTCCTAGTCCTAGTTATCTTAGTTGTTCGTAAATAAGTAAAATAATAATAATGATATAAATAATGATGTTAAAAACAGTATTTTAAAAATAGTCTTTTGTCTGTTTCTATATTATTGGAGAGATGTAGACTTTTATTTTTGAAAAGTTATCACGGGGTAAACGGAACGAAAAAGTTTGGGAGCCCTTGTCTCAGCACTTCAGAGCCCAAGTCGGATTTGAATGGATTTCCAAGAGTAGAATAAATCAATTTAAAAAAACAGTTTATTATTTGATTCCACGTACTACTCGATTACAGAAAATTCGAATACCTCCATTAAAACCATTTTGTAAAGACCCCCCTCCCTCTTACTTTTCACGCACCACGCGATGAAATATAAAATACGGTTAAAAAATTACCGATTTTCCTGACGTTACAATAACTATGGTAATTGCATTTGGAATATTTTTGGGAGGATTGCATTAGCAAATACATAATTTGAAAGCAAGCCGAGAACCTAGTTGCAAGAAAATATAGCTATCGATTTTACAGTAACAAATTACATTACGAATTCTTCAACATAAGCAGCCCTTAATTGAAAGAACAGAACCGACCGAAAACCATACAGACCCTATCGCAATAGTATTCCTTTTGAAGACAAAACGTCATCAGTAATTTTGCTGAGTGAACTTGCTTATGAATGAAATAGTTATGAATTCCTAACCACCGTAAAGAACCGACAGAAGAACATAAATTATCTTTCTAGTAATAGAATCCACTTGGTTAGATCGAGGATGTGTTTTTTCAGGTCTAAAATAATATTGAATTGGTGTTTGGTTAACCATTTTAAATATTTGCTTTGTGATTTGCATTGTATATGGAATTGTAACTTATCATTGCTACGTGTGTGTCTAGTGAATGGTTTGATTAATTGTAAACAGATATCCTTTGTTGTGCTTGATATAATTGTCAATATATGTCAATAACGGATGAGTGATGAATTTTCTATTATTTTGTTAACACAGTGGTAATGAATCCGAGCGTTTAGTTCTATTTCGATTTAATTTAATGGAGGTAATTCCCTGTAAATATTCACCTTAACGTTTTATTCAGGTAATAAATATACCAGCTTGCTGTAAATATTTCTATTTAACAGAATTGTTAATTAATTCGGTGAAATTATACAACGATAAGGGCTATGTATATTCGATGTTTCATATCAAGATAAAATGAACATTTGATCAAATATTCTTAGAAGTAAAATTATAACAATTTTCCACTAATAAAATAATAGTTATCACTAGCAGATACTATGATTTATTTACTTCTACCCAACGATATTATACATTGAATACGAGCTAGAGTAAACGCCTGCAAAATGTGTATTCTTATGCATTTTTCTTAGCTTATGTCTCAATACTAACGGTCTACCAGTTGGGAAGTGTTTGCGATTAAAATATATCTAAGAACTGTCGGAATATGCGTATGCCAAACACCTTTCTGCGAACGTCTAATATAGTTTTTAATGTCAATGCAGAAGTTCAGTTTATCAGCCATTTTGTTTTATCCGACAAAGCCCCGCATTCCGATAATATCTCGTAGCATTTTCGAACACAATAAAAAGGTTTTCACCTTATTAACTTCGCAAACAGTAGCTGAATAATATAGATGGGATATTTATAACGGACATGAACTACTGACCTGATGAATTGGCTTTGTCATTAACTTCTCATTCCGCAAGTATTTTTCTTGATTCTCGGCTTTCGTATTAGCACCTTGATCACGTAGCTCAGCAATATTTCAAAGGTAATCTGCTGGTTCGTCAACAGAGCTGATTTTTATCCGACAAACCTTGTGGGTTAAGTATATTGCAAACTTTCATAGCTAATTCAAGTTGTCTTTCATCAGCGGTATTCAGTAGTTTTCTAACAGTCCGGCTGAAACGATGCCACTAAACCAATACCGCGCTCTGAAGTGTCGATCAAATCAGTGTATGGAACTTTGTCAAGGTGAAGATGGAGTACACGCAGATTGAATTCTAGCTTGTGGTTGCTAACATAGTTTGATGCTGGTCAAAGTGACATCTGTAGAATAAAAATATATTGTGTCATTTGCAGTGATCAGTTCTCAAAACAAGTTATTTCAAATCAAAACACATCTAAAAATCTGAGCTACTTCAATGAAATAGTACCTGCTCATGTAAATGACTAATTTTAAATGTGTAATTGTCTGTTATTACAAAATGCTACGACGTATAAGCAAAACTTCATAATCGTGTCCTATGGTATGCTGTATGTTGTGGTATTTCATATAGTATATTGATTTACCCGCATGGAAGTCACCTAATACGTACTCACAGTTGAATATTATAGTTTGTTTGTTGAACTACCTTGGAACGCTAACATCATTCGTAAAGAAGTAATTAAAATATAAATAAAATATTCATATACGGAAATGATTCAAGTTTTTCTTTGTAGAAGGGACGTTAAATATATGCTTTGTAATCGGTAATTCAATAATGTGTATTTGTTTATTGATGTATTGTTCACTACGTAAAGTGTAAATGTAAAATGGCCGTAACGAGAGCATGTTCACCATAGGGGGCGATAGATCACTACTTTCATGTCCGCTACATTAACGTATACATCAAAGTGACAATATAATAGAACCATGGATGGATATTTCAGGTGTTCAAATGTAAATAATATACATACACATTATGGATATCGATTTCATCCCCGTCCACGAATAATAATTTTGGATCAACATTATACGCAACACTAGTTTGGTTACATCGATCTACCATCCACTAGTGACTAGCCTATTCTGTTGAGACATACAGTTTTGTCAATACTTGTATCATTACAACGGAATACTACTAAGCACTGTGATCACAATCAAACTATTGATAACCAATTCTAAACCGTTACGTACTGAACTAGCTTTAGTACTGGGTTCACTCATTGCTGGAATTTCTAAGGAGCTTAATTTAATAATATTACCCATATATCCCTATTGTTATCTACAACATTAGAGTAATATTTGTGACTGGGTGTTGAAATACATTTTTTATAATGAAATAACTACCGTTTTGCTAAACGTCTGCGACAGCGTTAAACTCTACATAGCAATTGAGTTAATTGAATTAATAAAACAACTCAGTAGACGGCAAAAATATTGTAATTATTGTAATATAGTATTGCATTGAAATCTCATTCTTCTTACTTCTCTATACTGACTTTTCTAATACTGTTACCCTGGCATCAGATTTATCTGTTTGATTTCATTGTAATGATAGAATATATATGATCAAAATAAATAGATATTCTCTCTCTCTATATATATGTACAATTATACATTATTACTAATACAGATCTATTAATTTATGAAGGAAACATGATAAGGATATTACATGTTATTTTCTTGGATATCTTACTTAGTTTATAAATCAATATATTTTATATATGAGCTAAAACTTGGGAGAAATTTTATCTTTAAAAAGAAATGTTCATTAAGATACCAACAATTGCTGTCCAAATATTTGACAACATTATTAGATTTATTATCGAAATGAAAACAAAGTTAATTTCAATTCCCAGCTGCTACATTGGGTAAACAATTTTACAGTTACTCTATATGTATATATGATAGCATACGATAAAATAGTGAAAACCGAGAATAAATCTTTCGAGTGTAAAAATATATTCCTTTATCGAAAATGAACAGTAGTTAATAAAACAATTCATAGATCTGAGTGAGAACCAAGTATAAAATTTTAAATTAATAAAACTTTAAACAAAAATGGCCGATATCACTTCCAATTACTTTTCCTAAATACTACTTAAAGTACTGTATATTGTAAATCCCTATATTTGGTTAAAATAAATACAATGGAAATCAAAGATATTATTCCGAATCTTTTGTAAACCTTCCTATTCAAGTAATTAGACAATTACAATAATTAGCTCCTCGATATGTTAAAACGTTCATCCAGGCAGCAGAGTCACATGTCCCTAACACGCTCCTAAATGAAATGTTTGCGTTTCGGTTACTTGCATGCGTGATGATTAGATGGAACTTTATGCAACACTGCTATGATCGATTTATGAAGCACTGCAACCGATACAGACTACAGTTCCCCACCACAGTGTTTGTTAAAAAAACTGATTTTGTTTTTGTAAATTCAAGTTTCCAGTTTACCACATCGAATTAATAAAAAGTGCTTTCCGTCGATGTCTTGTGACTTGACTGCGCTATGATGCAACGTTGTTATTGAATGTATTCTGAGAAGGTGTGGACTAGTGAACCTATTTGGATGTGTGCTAAATTAATTGTGGGTTGCTTTTGTTTGTAATTTAATGCGATGTTTTCGTCGAATAATCGGAAGACAATCGAACCAAACTACCCAGAAAGAATAGAAAAAGGTTGTTGACTGCGCGCGTACACTGTGTACGTGATGTCTAGACTTAACTGGTCTCTACCGCCGCAATGTTTTGTTCTAATAGCAACACCGCAAACAAGTGGCTCTTGTACATGGTGCCTTTATTTATGTTATTCCATTTTATTTGTCATATGAATAATTAAAAATGGTCATTTTATTTTCGTATTTCGTAACATAAAATTAATAGCGGTACAAGGATTTTGTCACTGAAAGTTATAAAGGTTACCCCTGTCTCTGAGATCATGATAGGTAAGAATGACACATCCTAAACTATCCTTCATCCAATAACATGCATTTTACTGTTACACGGTAAGAACGATATGTATAGAACACTACATACATACAGACACATAAATTATATATAGGCTTGATGGGTAAATAGTATCCCAGACTATAGAATAGCATCAGGGGAGATTTTGGCCGTGATAACTAGGGTTATATGTCTGGCTGTGCATTAAATTTACATTATTTTGTCAGTGTTTGACCTCTTACTGTAAACTGCAGAACTTTAATAGCAACACCCTATGGCAGAAGTGGCTTCAGGGAATATATATGAGTCATCACTCTGTAATACTGTATGCATACTGTCTCATGAATAAGGACCAAGAGTTCTTAGCATCTCAATGTTTTAGATTCTACTTCAATACCAAACCACCCCCTTGTCGAACTAATGGTTAAATTATACACGTCTGGAGTCGATAAAAATATATCCTCATTCTCAATATTAAATGAAATATGTTATCTCTTTTGTACATACTCAAATACAGTAACCTCTATAGATAAAGGGAAATTTTAAAATAGGAAAATAATTATTACTATATAGAAATACACCAATTACTACATAGAAAACATATTCTGAATGAAGACGAGACTTCTTGTTTTATTATCATAACCTTATTCTCGAAATAAGGACAGTCCCTTACAATATATTCATTCATCATTTTCAACAATGACATACCGTGGCGTTTGTATGGTTACTAAACCTCAGTTTGTAGGTATTTTTGTTTCTGATTTCAAGGTCGTTGAGCTCGAAGAGGAAGATTCGAGTGTCGTGACGCATCTAGCCTAGAAAGTTGACATTCCAATCGAACCACTTCTTTAAAAGAATAATTTCCAGAATCTCATGTCCAATAAAAGATTACAAATTATGCCTTAAACACGCCTTACAACATGATCACGTTTAAGAGTAGTGCAAAATATGTTTAGGATAGAATTCGGTAATTTTGAATTCGTAAAATCATATTTGCAATCATAGGATTTAAAGTATATGATACTACACTTCAAACACTTTCCTGGAAAACCTATTATGGAACATAGCATTACATGAATACAGACAGGGATCCTTTGATATCATTGCAGTTTCGAAATTGATGAAGATATAAAAAATACTCTGTCAATTAAGGTAACAATGACACTAATGCAGATTAAAATAAAACTGTTGTTGCGATAGACCAGAGGTGTGAGAGTAACAAAGTATTGGCAGGATGTCCCAATTCAGTCGTGTTGAAGTATATTGAATAAATCGTAGACTTAGGGATAGAATATAACAAAATTCTTTCAAAATAAAGTGTAATATTGGTAATAATTCATGACTTTCTTATAGTTGCCTTATATGGCAATCTCTGTGGGGTGGGTTCAAATATTATTGAAAACCCTTACAAGCTTATTTAATATTCTGAATTACTTTAGCATCCTATTAAAACATTTACTACGTTATTAAATTTAATATTCTGAACATCTCACTGAACTTAAAACAATATATCCGCGTGATGGTAGCAAAGAACAATTAATTTAGAATCTGCAAGCATTGATGATTATATTTTTACTTGGATGACTCGTCTGTTCTCTGAATGACCACTCTTCGCTGTTAAGAACACTATGATAAATTGTATTTGGTTTCCCAGCCTTTTTTCTAGCACACCAGAGATATTGGGTTTCGTTAAAAATTTAAGGCAACTTTACTTTACGGTAACAAACTTAAACTTTGTTATAAACTGACCCAATCCCGGATTTTTATTATTTTTACTTCGTGCGAAAAAACGGGTTTCGTTTGCAGTGCTAAGTGACCAATCACCGAAAATTAATAGTTTCTTGCTTGGCATGATTGCCTTCCAGAAGAAAACAGGTTGAGAATTGGACTTGGTTCAAGTTCCCACACCCCTGGCTCATAAAACAAACAATGAGCAGAAAGATATTATGTTAAAGAGGGAAAAGGGGGGGGGGGGGGCCCAAATTAAAACAATTTGGATAAAGGGAAAAAAGGGCGCTAAAAC
>QXVX01009375.1:4557-23784 GCA_013436065.1 Halocynthia aurantium | reverse complement strand
GCAGTACTGCAACCGCTAAGCTATTACAGTTGGGAAGTCATCTTCTATAACCATATTAGAAAAGATTGCAAAATTATATTCATTTAAAATGTAGCATTTAAAGTAGCTGTAACCACATGCTCTTGAAATCTAAGCAAGCTTTGCGGATGAAATATATATTTTATCGCCTTCTCAAAATAAAGAATATCCACGGAATTATCTATGATAGAATCATCGCTAAATCTGAAAACTCAAAATCCAGCACTGCTCTAAACTGAAAGAAAAAAACAGATTCCCTTTATCTGAACAGTGCTCGCAAGGCCTGTAATTTGTTTTGCTCTTTAAGCTCCTATATCCCATTATGCTGTTCAGGGCAAGTGATGGAAATGTTGTGTTTACATTCAGAATTGCGGTCAAATTGATAGAACGTGACAAGTTGTGTTTTCCGCTCAATGCTGACGTAACGATTCGGATGAAATGAATTACATCTATCATATTTGAGTTACTTGAAAGAACTACGTCCGTTATTTTAAACAAAAATCATTCATTTTATCCAATTCAGTACAATTAAGTTGAACTATATACTGAATCAATATTTTTTCTATGAATATGTGCATGCAAAAGCAGTCCAGTACGATAAGTATTTTATATCTTCATATGATCCGAAGGGAACATTGTCGCGTCCGTTATCTTGAGATTACTTGAAAACAACATGGTGGTAATCCGTCATTTCAGTTTCCTCTTGACTTGCCACTTCAGATCGACCTGAGGAGTTCATGACCTTGCATAATGAAACCCGTGTACACTTGAACAATGGGGTGAAAAATGACCGATGGTCAATGCCGTTATCGGTTCGAGGGTGCAAAAAGTTGAACCGGCGAAGTTTCAGACATTCTTGACAAATACGTAATAAAACACCGGCTGGGTGTTATCTCCAGCAATCGAGTTGTTGTGTCAACACAGAACCATTACGGAGAACTTGTCAAAGGACTATATTATACTGTATTATATTGCTCTTAGTTCATTTTAAGTAATCGATTCGTTCTTTTCTCGTATGTGTTCAGCTGCATGCCTTGAGCTTGGATTTAGCAGGGCGGATATAGAATTTTTATTCAATATCTTGAACTTTCTTCCTCAGAAATGATGCAATTAAGTAAAACACTTGATGAGTCATGGCAAAGGCAATTAATTTCGAAATGATATCAATTAAGAGTCGAATATGATTATTTGAAGAATTATTAATATTTTATAATTAATTGCGATGAAACTATGTATATATTATGCGATCTACAAACTATATGGTTGCCAAGATATAAACAGATGTTTCATTGGAACAGAACGCTTATTTCGTGATTAATTAGATGGCGGTGACTGTTACATTTTCACACGTTAAACCGAACTGAATTGTCTGTTGCCCTGATTTCTAGGAAAATAGTTTTCTACGAACGCGGGCAACACATGAGTGCAGAGGCTCGTTAATCAATATATCAAATTAGTTTCGACGAAACCCCAATGTACACCATGTTGACTTCTTACCTGACCACTTGCTCTTTGCTGAGCTCGTTCTGTACGATCATATCTATACGAAGCGAGGTACGCTATTTCACATTGACATTATCAGCTACACTGTGATCTTTGACAGTAATGTCACATGGTAATCGAAATTGTGTTGACACCTGCTTGCATGATATTCGCATTATATATATTCATGTGAAAGGAGGTGAAAAAAGAGGCCTAAGTTATTTGCTATAAAAATAAGGGTAAAATTGTCATCAAACTTTTTCATTGTGCAGCTGACTTCAAAAGGTCATTCGAGTATTATATATGTCATAAGGTTATGGAGCATAATATAAAATGTCGCTACTATCCAGTACAGAAATGGTAAAGAACCCCTTAAATATTACTTGAGTGATCTTAAAGACAAATGCTAATATGTAAAAATTTCATAGGTTTTCAAGTAATAATAAAAACGATTTTTGAGAAACATGTGACTTCAACTTCGAAATGATTTGTTTGTATTTTAGCGGGTACTAAAATATGAATGCCAATAAAAATATAAGCACAGAAAAAAACCGAGAATAATAAAAAAATATATAAAATAATAAAAAGTATTGAACATTTTAATATACAGATTAAAACACTATTCCATAGTTGCCTTGTGTTTATGATGGTATAATAAATTTTTTAGATTTATATATACTGTGATTTGTAAGGAAAGTTTAAATGATACAGTAAATAAAAAATTAGCGTTTTCACTGTGAAGAGTATCATATTTGAAGAACATGCAAGAGGGCAGGTGAAATATTATATTAAAAAAACGGCCTAATACACTGCCTTAATATGCAGAAGGTTCCTCAAATCTCTGCACTGCTATATCTATATTTAATTTTAATTGAATTACATCATCTTAACCTGATATTACGCATTAAAATCCTGTTAAATGCTTGCATTATTTAAAATATCACCACTTCACAGATCATTAATTATATAGCAAAATTTTATGCTTTGGTGCAGTTTTGCTGATAGTCTAAGCCTAGTGCAACTAGCAGATCCTTTCGGTTTTTGAAGATTTCTGGTGCTTGGTCTTCAAAATTGAATGCCAGTGTTCTTCAGAACCTTGTGTACAATCTGTTTCAATAGAAATGAGCCTGATTGGTTTTGCATATACTATAATCCAAACTTTACCTTTTCATTAAAATAGAAGAATATTTTGCGGAAAGTATTAAATATGAATGCGGGGAATATCTATAATAAGTGCAAAAGTTCGTCTGTTTGTTTGTCTTTCTCAACTGATAGTTACCGAATTCGACGCGAATGTCCAGATATATCCCTTAATAATGCATGGACAAAGAAAACCCGGGCAGAAAGGGATGAAATCCTACCCAGTGCCGCTTTAACTCCCCCTAGCGTCCAATTTAGGAGTCCAAATATGATGCTTACGAAGGCTTGTACTGTGCTACTATATAATGAAATTCGTTCGCGTGATTTCACTTATTGATATTCTAACTTGTATCAATCGTCTCACTACTAAGGCAGTGAGGTACTGAGTCGGTGGTTTTGATAAAGTCATAATCGATAAACAGTTTTCCGCTTACATAAATGTGTGTCCACACAAAATATCATAATAGCAGGGATTTCTGTTTGTCCTCTGTCCATTATATCATAATCACGGAACACGCGGCTAAGCAGGCAATTTCGAGACGCGTTTCCTTTACCTTGTATGTATAAAATAAGCACTCGCCTTCTTTCAGAGATAATACCACAAAGAATATTGATCAAGTTGAGTTTATTTAAAGTATTTGTTCACTAAACGCTCGAAACTTAAATATAAGTTTTATATTTTATTCGGTTTCATTATTGTCCGAGGTAGATCAACATTTACACACTTAAAATTTTACAAGTTTTCCACTCTGCTAACAGGATTGAAAATTATTATTTTCATGTTACTTTTAGAAAAAAATTGTATGTATTTATTAACGTTGCTTATAAACGGTAAATGAGAATGACAGAAAATATCACTTACGAACAAAGCAATATTGCGTAAATGTTCATCCTTTCATAATCACATTAATTCTCTAGAATGACTTGCACTTTCCTCACCGATACTTGTGAAACACACGGATAATAGAAAGTGTCCGTTTTCTTTCAAATGTAATTGATTAAATGTTGAAAATTCACCAAGACCTAAGAAAAGATTTATTGCTTAATGATAGCGCTTGAAATTAAGCTCATTTGTCGCCAGCGAAATTGTTTCAAACATCGAGCAAAGATGGTTTAAGGCCGAGCATCACCTCATCAAAAAAACACGCACGGCTCAATCCAAAATATACAATTAAATAAAAGTAACGTCCTAAGAAATATGCAACAGTGAAGGCATCTCATTTTGCAAACTCTGCAGTAGAATGTCAATATTTCAAATATGAATAGTAAACTCTGTATACAGTTTCTACAAATGTGTTGAAAATATGGTCAACAAATTTGCATAGCATATATACAGGGTCTTATGAAGAATGAAAGTGGTTCGGAAAAGTTAAAAAATTAAATAACAGAAAAATAGAAAAGTAATAACAATCGGTGACGACCAATCAATGGTCGTTATTTTTGCAACGTCTCTCTTAGTTTCTTTTTTTCTCATCAAACTCCCGTTTCTTTAGTAGTAGTAGTTAAAATATAAGAAAATATCGAATAAAAAATACGGAGCATAAATATCATACCTGACTAAATAATACCTGCCTTAAATAATGATGACATTTGGGTAGATTTGGTAAAAAAAAATTCAAAAAACAATACGTCTAGTATCTCCTGCGCTTATTTCCAACGCGGATTTACATCTAATATTCGGTAAGATCGTCATATTATTTTTTACGAAGTCATTTTGATGTTGCATTGTCATTTCATCATTATTATTATTATTATTGCTGTTGTTGTTGTTTGCATTGCTATTGAGTCCTGTAAAATCAGAAATCATCGCTCTGTCGGCAAATACTTCGTATTCTGGCGGTAAGAAAGCGCTCACTGTGGGAGGATAAGACGAAGTTCTGTTAGTGGTCTCACGTACTAATAAATTTAAAGCGTCCTGGCGAGGTGATATGGGTCGAGAATTATGAAACGGTAAATGATTCATCGTGTTGAGCGCATAAGAATTACCCGCGCTGCGGGCCATGTCCTCGGTAGTGCCGACTGGACAAGATAGCGAAGACATAAAAGCGGGTCTGTGGTGATAAACTGACGAAGGTGTCGTTGCCAAATCGAATGCTCCGTGGGTCTTCATTGCAGACATGTTGTTCATTGATATGTCGAGAGGTGATAGGTGATGGGATTGTAGGGGATCGCTTGTGGCGCGATGTGGTACGCCGATTGCAGGGGATGTTGATGGAGATGAAAAGCTCCCGAATTCATTTGATCCGGCCATGTTGCCGATGGGTGGTGGTTGGGCAGCGTCATGAGGCTTCTGTATAATTCCGAGTGGTTGGAGGCGGCATTCGAGGCTTCTGCCTAGACAAATGACAAATTGATTGTTTGAAACTGACTCTGGTTGCATAAAGCTAAATGTGCAGCATGATAAATGTGAGTGCCATGTGAAAATTCATCATTTGGTATCATCATATCTTTTGTCATGACATTTATTACTGTACAATTCGATACACAGACAACGCCCATTTGTGAGTGAGGGGGGATATTCTGTCTAAGCTTTTAAATCCAAGTCTTAATCCCCAGCTTGAAACTCTAAAACGGTTAACTAATCAGTGCTGTAGCAGTGTTTGTATTGGGTATATTTCTCTGACGAGGTTCTGAGCTAAAATTAGTCCAAAGTTCCTGGTTGTATAAGGTATTTAGATAAATCTTAAAATACTTTTTGAAAAATAGCTAAAGATATCTCATCAAAAACACAGCCATGAAAATACAGTAAACGGGTTGAAATAGCACAATAAATCTCTCACTTAGTATAGGTTGTGAAATATTGTTTCATGAAAGGAAAGTTGTTAACATCGAGAAATTTTGTAATTGCTGCAGTGTAGTAGTTAAATATATTTCGAATCACGTATGGAATACGCTTACGAGATAAATAAAAAAATTAAAATTACGTTGACCACTCATGCCAGTGTTAAAAATATATCTTCATAAAAGTTTTAGGCGAGTTTTGGCAATATCGCATGACATAGATACATATTCCCTTTCACAGAATAAGATGGAGTACGGAATTACTTAATTATTGTAATAAATTCAAGTTTATAGTCTTTGGCAGAAGGAATTGATCATGGATGTGTTTTTTAGGTGTTGCCAAATCGAATTTCTACTTCGCGTTGCAATATAATGGTGTTCCAATGTGGTGCAATCATGATTCTAATTACGTAATTGTGCTCAATTTTATTTTACATTATCAGAGATATATCAAGAGTTTTTTCCCCTTTGTGGTATTGAATGTGCGCATATTTAATGAGTTTAATGTGTTCGTATATGTAACTGTAGTAAGGTTATTTTGGCCAGTTAAGGATATATAGGTTTCCTTACCCAGGTGATCTGTCTTCGAATTTATTCCTACGGCGCCACCAGTTGGTTTTTGCGAGTTGTAATCGTCCATGTTGAGCGGCCTGTGGTAAAATATTCCTGGAGATCCATCCACGAATCTTTCGTGGCTGCTGTTGCCAAAATGATGTCGCTGATTGTTCAGAACATCACCCGACGAATAATGCGCAGGATCCAATTCGTAACCGCCGTAGTAAGTTTCGTCGGCGATTCCCCGAACTTGTTGGTTACCACGACCGTCATATTCCGACATAATTCTTTGTTCTGGCGAGTGGTTGGAGCTATTGACCGCATACATAGGAGAGTGCATGGAATGGGGATCGTTTCCGGACGAAGAAAGCGGTGGAGAGATGGCATGATCGAACATATTGCCGGCAGCCATCATTCCTCCGTTTCCTCCGTGATTCACACGGCTTTTGGTGTTGGGTAGTTTGTTGTCTTTCTTCCACTTCATCCTTCTGTTTTGAAACCATATTTTTACCTGCAGAGTAAAGCATTTCAGG
This sequence comes from Halocynthia aurantium, assembly GCA_013436065.1. Taxonomy (NCBI): domain Eukaryota; kingdom Metazoa; phylum Chordata; class Ascidiacea; order Stolidobranchia; family Pyuridae; genus Halocynthia; species Halocynthia aurantium. The sequence goes on along the minus strand of QXVX01009375.1, from coordinate 17,275 downwards.
ACATTGATTACTTTGCTATTTGAATCTCTGCTAATGAGACTAATTAGCTAGATTTAAGCTGAATACAGGTGGTGATATTTAGATATCTTCTAAAATGTTCTCATATTCCCGATATCCGTTGCCAACAAAAACATCCACAGCTTTCATGTGTGAATTGTAAAGTGTTTGGTTTTTTGTGCATTAATGTTATGAATTTCTTCTCTAGTAATGGCTTTATATCACCTCCGGGTCCGTTATCTTTGGCCTACATATTGTAATAGATGACATCCCTTTTCTATAGGCGGATTAAAGATATGTCCTCGATTGATGTGTCGATATAGTCGTAGATATATACTGTATTATGATGACGGGTTCTGTCTTGTGTCTATGTTTATTATGTCGTTAGTATGTACCTGTCGTTCGGTTAGACACAATGAATGAGCTATTTCGATTCGTCGTCTCCGTGTTAGATATCTGTTGAAATGGAATTCCTTTTCCAACTCCAACACCTGGTGACGCGTGTAAGCAGTTCTTGGTCGTTTGCAAGGTTCTATGCTGCCGTTAAAAACTGAAAAAAAACAGGAAGCTTCAGTAATTCAGTAAATACTTTGGAAAGTATAGATAAATGATAAATATACCGCTACAATCATTATAGTGCTTGTTTCAAATGTGCGTTATCATCTGATAGTGTTGTAGTTTTTCTACTTGTGTACTACAACTGTAGTTTGCAATAATAACTCTGAACTAGTTATGAATTTATTGCACGGGAAAGGGAAGACTTTCCCGCTATCTAGTTCCAAACGATTCGCATGGATATGAGAAGCTTGTCTTCCGGAAACTGAGCTATCTTGCGTCGTTTCGCTTATTGCCCCTGTTCATATCGGATTTCGTAACACGCAAGAAAGTTAATGTAGGAAATCATAGTAGGATTCATAAATTTAAGGAAATGAGGACACACTACACGTAAGAGTTTTTATTACACGCACTCTTATTGCTAAATTTACACTGTTAGTACATGTGTGATTTATAATATCGATGTATGCAGATCGATTTGCCATATCGAAAATCGACTTTTGGCATTTGCAGCAGAAGAACTTCTCTGTCGATTACGACTGAATTTCAAATGCATCAAAAGTCAATCGTCGTTATTCTATATTACCTATCACGCCACATGCATCTGACGAGCCAATGAAAAAAAAACTATATGTCATAAGAAAAAACTCGGCTCACGCCTGTCACGTAGATGTTCTTTCACTTGTTGGTCAATATGGTTGGTTTATATGACCGCTGCTCGGTAATTCGAGATCGCAAATAAATTCAGACAGGTTAGTGCGGTTTCGATTATGCATACGTTCTTTGATTTCACATCATATACGCTGTTTATATCGTGATTTTCACTGAGGTTATTATGGGATGTATTTATGTTTAATTGCGTCTATGTCTGGTAGGGTTTGGTCATTAGGATTTGTGCTGAATGCCAATAATGTACACGTAAGGTAACGTGGTCTCTATTATTTAGCTCAAGGTAGGACAATTGCATGCTATAGATTAGACACTAATGAATCTCCAATCATGTCCCAACAGAAGTAAAAAATGTATAAAGTCCAATCTTATTCACACCATATCGATCCCATTCTTGCCTATACAAAGCTTGTAACGCAAGTCACGCATACATATACAGTAGTCTATCAGACAAATCTCTCGGTTGGGACAATCAAAATGGCGTCGCCTATTTTCACTCTGGTAATACTGCACTCAAAAAACACCACATGAGAACGATATAGAACGCCAAGTTTACTCAGTGTAGCGCAAGAATTTCCTATCAACGCATTCTTTAGGCCTAACCGACCGGTCACTTCTCATTGCCTTCCTCAATAAACAGTGGACTCAGGTGTTTGATAAATGCCCAACACCTGGTCCAGTTGACGACGTCGTGTTGATGGACAAACTGAGAAAGCGTGCAATTGCACATAAACGTTAAATATTTACCCAGGGTCGCGATTACTGTTCAACTTCAGACACGAATTGTCGTTGGCTACAGGGTAAGCGAAACAATATTTAGCCTTAACGGTACTGGATTTCCAGTGGGCTAAATGAGAAAATGGTGTGGAACTAAAACTTCATCTTTCGAGAATAAATAATTAAACTGAAGAGGATAACATAGTTCATTGAACCGACGCCTGTTTTGATTGAGTGAAAGCTATTTGAATTTACAATCCTTAATCCCTTGTTTGATTATTGCAAGTACTAGAAAAATAAGCTGAACGGATCTAATTCAAATGTAGTTTAACTGATAAGAGTTCGGTAATGTAACAGAGAATGTGTCAACTTTCAGTTGTACTAAATTGTTGGATTGCATTGTATAGTGTGAGGTTTGTTGGAATTAACCTACTATATGAAATTTTTCAAGGTGATTTCTAAAATGTGCTGTGCTACTGTTTCGAGCAAGCTAAGTATCTGTTCGAAATATAGTAGTGTGTTTCGTATTCATCAATATACAATGCTGATGCTTGCTTAATACCCAATAACGAATACAGACTGTAAGGACGATAGAATTCGTGACAGATAAATATGAGATATTTATTGTACTGTAAGATAAGCTGGTTAGATTTGCTTGAGTTCCGGATCACATGATGGGTAATTAATTATCACGCAGAGACGAATCTCAGTGCCGTAAGTCGGACGGAGAGTTTCAGCAAAATAAGTGATTAATTATGGATTTCCTATTATATACTACTGTATATCTTTCTCTTTCCTACGCTTGGCGCTGAAGATTTAACGACGATGCCTGCTTGGGAAAAGCAGTCTAAACAAGCTTTTGAATTGGACGCGTATATGGTTCATATTTTATGATATAGTGTCCTATGCACGTTGGATTAATCGAGAGTGTTCTGGCACACAAATCCATGCTCGCGTGACTGAGTTTGGCTTATCTACTTGTCATAATTTAGGATTAGAAGCAGAACGACAATTCCCTAATTTGAATTCTGGAGAGAAGATGCTAAACGATACAGATTTATGACTGTGTTTTGTCTAAGCAATTGCATATATTATTATACAAATAATTTACATATACATAAATTTGTGATTGTAATATGGGGTCCGGGTTAACCTGTGACCTTTGTTAAACCTAACTTAAACTGAATATAATCAGTTATTATTCCTAAGACTTCTTCACACAATATGAATTATGTCTGATAGGATTGAGTCACATATCAGAAAACTCAACATCAAAATTAACGCGAATTCATTACGCAAATCTAGTCTCCTTAAATAAACTAATGCGCGCAGGCCGTGATTCCCCACTCCGTTTATATGTATGTATGTGCATGTCTATTCTAGTAAATTTAATAATTACATCACTGTTTAGGCTGCTCGTTCAAAAATTAGTTAAGTTCTTCCTACGCGCGTTCTATTATTAGACAAATCTTACAGTCAACATTTTGCATTCTGGCAGTCAACCTTCCCAACTTTCCACAATTTTCCCAGAAGCCAGGAGATCAATCTCTTCTTTTAACGGAGAAGAGTTTCTATTTGTTAAATAGGAAAATTCAAGACTCCGCTTGGAAAACTGTGGCGTTGCAATTTCGATTCTGAACATCAGTGACCGTTAGTGCAACCCGAATTCGTGTTCCATTTATCTATCTGAGTCTTAAGCTAGTTGTTGGAAAATGCACGTCGGAAATTACCGATATTTTACGTTTCAAAAAAGACCCCGAATGCAACCTCGCATCCTACGTTGGTATAGTGGTATAGTGGTGAGGAACACTTAAAATTTAGAATTGTACTGTACTAACTAGCTGCTGAGAGCATAAACAAACAAACACAACAGTAGTACAATGAAGTAGCTGCGGCTCCTGAATGGGGAAACTACCCCAATCACACACTAAAATTTGACTATTAAATTAGTTGAAAAGTTGAAGAATCCTGAAATCTTTACAAAACATTTTCCACATATTACCCACAATTAATTCAGAATATGAAGTTCTTGTTCCTCCCTTAGGGAATATAGTTACCACCATCTCTATCTGTAGCTTACCATGACTGACGTGTATCCGTTTCATCCAGGGGTAAACCGTCGGAGGGGACTCGACTTTCTTCTTTCCAGATCTAGCCACATTATTTCGATTATCGTTGGGGTTCATACAATGTGTCGCGTTTTCCATCGTTGCTTCGCTCGATAATATACCGTCTCTTTCTTGTTGCACGCCGAATTCGCTCTTGACCGCTGCAGCGGCGTCCATCCCAGAAAAGACACCCTCAGCTCTCGTCGTGAAAAAATCTCCAGCATTACTTGTCAATGGATGGGACTGCAGGTCGTGAACCGCTTGATTGCTGAAGTCACTCTGAGCTTGAATTATATTTTGCATACTTTGCAAATAGTTGTTGTTGTTCATAGCAGAGCCGTTGTTGCTACATTCTTGCGGAGAATGCTGAGATTGCTGCTGGAGTGTGGCTAAACTCTCGCTGCCATCACTACTTTCGTTCGATACAGAAGCAGTAACGTTTATATCTACAGGATAAGTCTTGGTATTATTGTTGTTCGCAATGTTCGAACTTTGTTGTAGTGCTGCCATGTCTGGTTACAATTCGTTGTTCGACTCTCAATGTTGCTAAGAAACATATATACAGCACTAGACGAGCGGCAAATCAACACACACCGCGCAGGTCGAAGTAAACTTTCTCAACTTTCAAATGGTAATAATACAATTCTACTTCTTAGATATGAAGTTCTCTGGCTATAAGATATAAGGATGAAATAAGTACATATGTTTTCTGCACAAAAATATGCTCTTGCTAGCTCGTTGCTAAGCTAACGAGTGAATGTTCATATTCTGGTCGCATCTCAAGTTTTAATCACGCGGCGTTTGACTATTTCTGTTCAAACTTTCGTTGGCCTTTTCGGCGACAAATAAATGTTGCGAGGTTCTCGGAATAACCATTTTTTTGCTGGGCCATATCGCCATGATTGGGCAAGCTCACTCTTCTAACGAACTAAAATTACCTCCAGTCGATCACGACTTTCATTTAAACGTCAGTTGTGATAAATGCTTTCTTACATTGATTACTTTTGATGACATCAGAAACATAGGTCGCCAGATACACTATCTACCACGATGAAACTCGTGAAATATAGTCTAGTCATTTTTTATATGTGAATGTACGATGATTAATAACGACCTTGTAAAATATACACAGCACTGGCGCTGGTGTTCCTGCTGCTCTGTTGCAGAGGCCCGGTTCAATGCCGCCCATCTAGCGCGGTTTCGAACAGCGTCGAAAATTATCTTCCGCAAGACGGGTAACGAACTTTCATGATTAATGTCAGTTTAATGAAAGTTTGAATTTTGGACTGCGAAACAGATTAGCATTACGTTGAAGTATATTAAGGAACTGTGCTAGTATGTATACCGCATTGATAGGTTTCGTCGAAAACAAAATGAAGGGTGACAGTCGGTTATCATTCGCTGAAAATCGTCTGACAGAGCACTGCTACAAGACGACCATTTCTGTCTGTTAACAGTACTGAGTGATATATAAAAGAGAATAAGCCTCATAATGTAAGACAAACTATGTTCATGATGATTAATATTCTGCTAAAATGCCGGCAATAAATGGTAAGGGGGATAATAATAACCAGTAAAGTCATCTATTACAGTATTTTTACGTAGACTCACTTAATATATCGGGTGAGTTGATTAAGACATTTCTAAATACAATACAGATGTTTGAACTTGTTTAGCAAGTAGACAAACACTTTCTTGAACGATTATTGACTATTCTTCTAAAGCCAGAGTCCGATCATTTCCTTTAACTATCTAGACGACTGTGTCTGCTCTACTCTACATGTACAAGATCATGAAAACCTACATAGTTCGGTCATATCCCTTCCAATTTGAACTGGCAGACCTTGTTAGAGTCGTGCAGCCACCGATACTATCCCAGCTAAGAATAAATAACTTTACCTTGGGTACTCCAGTTTTAAACACTTTTATCTACATTACACATACACTTATTTCATTCCCAGTTGTATTGTGCGATCGGCGCGAATAGGAAATATGGATTGAACGAGCGTGCTCTGTGCGTTAACGAAATATAAACTGCAGAGAAAAAGTTGCATTCGACGCATTGGGCGGATATCTGCGGTTTGCGCGGATCCGTGCCTTTGTAACAAAGAAAAGAATTCGGTGGTTTTAATTCGTGGGAGCCTGCGTGAACAGTGATGTTCAGATTTATGCCAATCAAGTGTTTGGAGGATAATGCTTGATACATCAGTTGACAGCTATAGTATTCGTTACAAGGTGAAGAAAATATAACACGAATGCGGAATCGAAATAGGTATTTTTATTGTTTTGACATCATCTGCTAATTTCTCAATGTCTTCGATAAAGATGCGTAGGGTAATTTGTCTCTGTCAAAGGTATGACGAGTTATATACAGTCCTACACTACTTCTTGTCAGTACTTTATACTTACAAGACGTACGCGTACTGCAGAAAAAAAGTGACGGAATAACGCGTGATCGAAAGTACAATATTTCATGCTACGTATCTGCTGCCACTGCCAGTACCGTATCGCGAACAATAGTATTAACTAATAGGATACGTCAGAAATATTGTGGTAAAATTGCTCATCGTTAACTTTTAACATTGTATTATCGCGTAAGCTTAAGAAAACCCAGCAGCCATATTCTTTAAAAAATAATAGGTCAAAATTGAAAGTTTTTAGTATTTTAAGCTATACAATAGAACCTCGGCTTGAATGTCTACATGAGGGATACATCACCCGCTAATATCGAAATTCCACTTCACTGTTTCAAATGCAGTATAGTATGTTACAATGGGGTGGATATAAAAAACAACCTCTATACTAGGAAATGCAATTATGCAATAGAAAAATCTGTAGTTGGGTAGCGGGAATTTCAAATAAATACTCAGTTCAAAATNACCCGCTCATATTGAAATTTCACTTCAATGTTTCAAATGCAGTATAGTATGTTAGAATTGAGTAAATATCAAAAACAACTACTATACTAAGAAATGCAATTATGCAATAGAAAAATCTGTATCTGGGTGGTGGGAATTTCAAATAAATACTCAGTTCAAAATCCGCTGTTGCGATGTATCACAACTTTTGTTAAATAGTACAGGCGACAGAAAATCCCTTGCAAGTTATTTAAACCCGAAGGGGGCTGTGATGCATTCCTTCACACATAGCATATTTTACTACAGATTTGATTCATGAATCGAAGGTTTCCTGGCGTTACTACTTTGTGTATACTTTGTAATTGCGTAATTTCGTGCAAAATACATAGAATATGCACTGTCATGCACGATGTGTGTGACGTGATCCGAGTGATCTGCCAGAGCACTGCAGTAGTGCAGCACGAACGCCATGTCAATCAGAAATTTATGTCAATTCGATCACTTGTATTGAAGTAATGTCAAGCTATTACTGTATTGCATTCTTTGCGTGTTAGACCTAGATTTAACTTTTAATTTATTTTACTCTTCAATATACGACTTCCGGTGGTGGTACACAATAAACTGTCTGACCTATAGTGCTTTCGTACTGCTGAGGAGAGAATTGAGCTAAGCAAAATAAATCACCAAAAAATTCATAGAATAGTTATAGACATGTTTATACATTATGAAAACAAAACTCACCAGAACTAAAGTTGAAAGTAATTAGATAACTAATTAAAAGTATATTAGTATGACATATTGTTACAATAAGACTTTTTCTACTTATCGCAGAAAAACAAACTATTTATCATACTTCTCGCTCTATGTACCTTGATGAATCTTTTAAGAAGTTGACACTAAATCTTGAAATAATCAGTAAACGTTGATTACTACCTTTTCACCTGACTTCAAATTAATCTTTTTCTGGTGATTTGACGCACTTGAAATTACATTACGTAGTTTTAATAAATTCAACTGTCTATGTAACAACAAAATGAATACGAAAACGTTTGCTTCTGCCTTAGTAAATATCGTCTGTAATATAAAATCGTTGTGTTTTTAACATCTGTTTAGATGTCAATTATATATATGTGTATAAAAAGTTTTCCTTTTTTCTGGGGGTAAAACAATTTGTGCTACATCTTGCCTAGGTAACTAATCCATATAACTGCTATGAAATAGTTTGATTGCCCCCAACGAATATTTGGTTCCCATGAAGTGTGTTTATATATAACGGTGATTAATTAACCTAATCTCACATACAGTACGTTGTACACAGCAGGCTAAAATTCACTTTTATGCCTAAGCAGCCAGCCAGTACAAATCTGTCATATATAAAATGATATATGATAAACGGTGTGGTGCTAAAACAAGAGTGGGAGAACGTATCTTTGAATGTACTGTACTGATAAGGTGGGGTACATTCAACACAGATTTGACATAAGGGACGATATTAATGCTTGCGTGATACCCCAGAGAGTATCAATGATAATAGTGGATATAACCATTATTTCTTATTGGTTTAGATTGGAAATAATATTAAATATTAAATCAAATAAGTCGTTTGAAACAGTCATTGATATATCATTCATTAAATGCATATTGTTTCAAACATCTTAATTTGTGAGCAAATTATTTACTAAAATATTGTTCTACCTACAATCTGTTCAACAAACTGACTTGATTTCTATACAAGCATTCCAATTACTAGCAAAGTAAAATGGCGTCTCCTTTATAGCGCGCTTTATTAGTAAGGTGTTTTCCAGACACTTGGGTTCATTCAATCACGAAGCATTAAATCATTACCATTTTATAGAGGCAAATATTCTGTCTTGAATGTAAATTTTATCTTATGGCGTTTGATACTTTCCCAAATGTTCTACATTATTTTAGTAGCGTAGCAGTGTAATCTGTATTGTGATGCATTTGAAAACATCCATCTTGAAAATTAAGTACTGTTAAGAGGATAGGAAAATTGACCACAGAAATAGGTCTCTGTGACCTATGATTTTAAGGTCTTAAATGCAGCCGTATAGTTACTGTAAACAGAAAACATATCCACAAATGTTTTGCTGAAGACGCACGAAGGCTACCTCCAATGCATCATCATTAAACTTGCTTATATAGTTTCAACGAAAGAAGCTGAAAAAGGGAAACTATATCGTGGTAGTTTTAACAACAACAATTCTTATCTCCTGCGAAAGTAGCTAACAAAGCAATTTACAGAGGATGAAACTTAGCTAATAAAAACACAATATCGTACAGAACGGAATGTGAAATGTTATACTTTTGACCGGTAAAGTTTAAGATCCATAAATATACTTTACTACATTATAGACCAGGTGTTTGTGGAAAGTGTATTTGAGTGTGTGTCCATCTGTAAAGACTTCAATTACTACTGGCAATTTACAATACGTATACTATATAAAATTGTATTATGATTCAACTTTGAAATTTGGGAAATGGTATATACAGTACTTATATAGATATAAATATAAAGAAAGGGGTGTACACTAATAGTATACTGCTCAAAACTACAACGCAATAGCACAATAGCAGAATCATAAAAGTGTATCACAGACGCTGCTATTAACTTGAGAAATTAATTCTTTATTTATATCTAAATTTAAAATTTGAGCCAATAATATTGAGATTTATTTGCGAATGATGTTGGTAGTTCATTTCATCAAAATTTCATACAATGGTATTCATATCGAGGACAACGCGTATTTAATGTTAAGCTATCCATCAATTTCGCATCTGACTCAAGTCTTGATACAATTCTAGCTTACCGTTATTACTTCTTACATCTACTTCTATATATATCAACAAATGCTACTTTATCCGATAAATTATTTAATCTAATTATAAGCGCGGCTATATATTTTGCAAACCTAATTAATATTTTCTGAACTACATCTGAAAAACGTTCTAATAAACTAGCTTATAGACAATCTCTTTCAAATTTAAGTTAGCACTGATCCTCTTGAGTATTAGATCCACTTGGTTTCTCGCACCTATAGCACTTATATTCCATTTTTCTGTTTTGTCAAGCACTAACAAAAGCACGAGCCCGACACTTTCGTTAACTCGCGATCTCATCTATCACACCACGGCCGACAATCGGCTTTTCGTACTCGATGCCGATAACAAGGAGGTACTGTACTTCCAAGCGAAAAACAAATAAGTTGAACTAACGTACGAGACCCCATGCCTCCATTGTTAATCATATTGCGGAAAGACTACCCAGAGTATTGCATTTGTATAACATTTTCCTATCTATGTTCAACTAAATAGGCGGCGTTGTACGGTAATTTGCGTTAAAGAAATGCCCGGCTTTACGTTCGAATTTATTCATTATCACGTAAAAAGAATATGCTCTATATGTAAAACGTCTTGTATGTTATTAAAATATTGTATAAACGAAAAACATTGTGAATAGAGTATATGTGGAATTTAGTTTTAGGAACTATGGATAGGATTAGGTCCTTGGGATTGGTGGGGAATGGAGGGTAGCAGTGCCCGTTTTAGGATATTTCAGGCTATGTACAGAGTATACTGCCCACCCTGACACAAATCGTATTGTTCTTCGATGGTAGTCATTTTACTTTACTAGAAATTCAATAAGTAATATTCAACTATGAAGTGCGCCTGTAACAGAGTGCCAACAGACTAATAGTTTACCATTGTTACTACTGATTGATTTATTTTCTATCTACTGTTTCGAATGACTAAAAAGAAAGAAAAAATCCAACTAATACATTAATATATAGTGGATGAATCATCAATAAATTAAACTGATAAAAGTTTCATTGAAAACCTCGGTATAGGGAGTCGCTTGGTGCACGATTTACGGATCCCTTTTTCTAATTTCTAATGTGAATTGTATGGGCTCACTTGAGTTGCTTTGCTTTAAACTTGACAAAGGATAGTACAATATAATCCTAGTATAGCAATAACAGTATAATATTGGATGGAGAATAAAAAGTACAGGAATGACGTCCTCTCATTTCAATATTCAATTCATTTCTAATCATTGACCAAGTGCCATGTGGGAACTGGAAACACGTCAGTTCCCTGCACCCTCTACACTTCGTTTACCGGCTCGCCGGTCAAGTGGATTCCTTCTTTTATGTAGTGCATCGAATTACGTTGTTGCAAATAAGAGATTGCCCGTCACGTGTTTTCACGGTAGTGTATGTTGTATGCTCTGTAAACGTATATGGCCCCTCGTGCATAAAGGGCATGTGTCAGGACCGTATCATGTTATGTTACATGATTCCTTATGGGAAAATTCTTCGCTTCGAATCGTTTTAATATAAGCCGCGTTTTTCTAGTACCTAAACTTATGACATGTATTGGATACGTGGTCGAAGTCACGATGTGGTAACATGACGTAACATGACGTCATATGAATTCCATTACGATTACGTCACCAAGGTATTCTTTTCCATTGTACAATGCCCAACTTGGATCAAATAATGCTGATACAAATACGTATCAGTTAGGACTATAATTTCGACCCGTGTGTTAGAGTGAAGGTAAAATTGAGATTTTATTAAAGCTTTGTGCTATGTGACACAGACAGTAACGGCGTCAAAGACCAGAACAGTTACTTGTACTGTATGCCTAAGATATTCAAAAGGTGTCCAATTGTTTACGTTTTCGAGCACACCAAATCCGCACACACGCATTTAATAAGTGTATCGTAGCGCGACCCACACGTTTCTAGATATACTAGCTTATTTGGGTCGACACCCCTCACTACTATCACTACGGTATATCGTTATTTTTCAGCAAAGATTTTTATTTGCTATGTGAACCAAAATCTTTAATAATAAGGAGAAAGAAACTTATTCGTCAATATGACAAGACTTACGCCAAAACAAAGGCCCGGTTACTTGAAATATTTCACTGTTTATCTTCGCCTTCCTTGCGCACTCCCCCACTCCACTGTCGTTCCATTACTCCTTGGTCCGTTATCAGCTGAGTGAATCTAAGTGAAGAATGATAAATAGTTACCGTGAGTGAATAATGATACGTTTCATTATTGAACTTCGTTTCCAAAGCAGTCGGATTTTACTGCCAGACGCCACCTGCAAGCGACATTTGATAGAGACGGATGGACAACTTGTCCTCTGCTTGATACTGCTATACGATTTCGCTGTTGTTGTTTTTTGAAAGAATGTGAGTAATAAGTTCAAGGGATTTCAACGATATCCCACGAAGGTGTAAATCCAGGGAATAGCTACATTACTTTAAAAGGCGTGGTATTTTGGTGGAAATTTTGGAACAAAGATACTCTGAAATAGTAACTGTCTACTAAGACATGAGTTTATAAGATTCAAGCGTAGTAGCAGTGGAAAAGATTGAGAGGCGATCGATGGGCTGTTCGTGATTTTTCTACAATTTCATTGTACTCGACTCCAGTTGAATCACCGCAGTCAAGTGATTCGACTTGGCCCAAGTCTGACAGGTTGAAGGATTTGGTTTTATACTGCTATAGTTAATAATTGATATTACGGACGAATCCGATTTCTAGTTGGAGGTTTTTACTGTATTATTGTAATTTTGTACAATTTCAAATAAGTCGAAACTCATACAAAATCAGCAGGATTCTTTTAATTGTTTTTACATTATTTCACTTAACCAGATTTCATTAAATAATATTTTGCATATCACATACATACATAGGGGTCTATCTTATATAAAGATCTGACTTGTGATACGGACAAGTTTGAAATCTTTTTTTTGAAAATACCGGTGTGCGAAACT
>QXVX01009374.1:0-14923 GCA_013436065.1 Halocynthia aurantium | reverse complement strand
TATTTTAAGTTTGTGGGGTTCATAGTCCTAAGTATGTGGTGAAATAAAAACTGCCTGTTGAAAATTTGGGGGATTTCTAGAAGTTATTATCATAACCAAGATGGAAGCTTTTGTGAAGCGTTAGATTTTTGATCTGAAAAAGAGGATTTGCCTTTCATTTTACGTGTTTACTAACCTTCACAAACGATTTTTAATGTTGTGAAATATTTTTGATCTTGAAAAGACGTTTGGGGTTTCATTTTACGTGTTTGCTAAAACTACTAAAAAAATTAGGTTTTTAAGTTAAGAAATTTATTACAACAGTAAACTATTTTAAGTTTGTGGGGTTCATAGTCCTAAGTATGTGGTGAAATAAAAACTGCCTGTTGAAAATTTGGGTTTATAGGTTAAGAAAATCACCTGTTTGCAAAACAGGAGTTGCGCTCTATTTTTAGGGGCTAATCCCGCCACCAAAATTTTTTATTATAGAATAATATTTTTGTCTTGTTTACTTAGGATATATGAGTTGTGTTGAGATGTAATTCGGAAGTTTGAGCTATTATGTATTTGACTCAGGGTAGGCGTATCTTCAGATAAATTTGGGTGCCAGTAATCACGGTTAGACCTATTGGGAGAGAAATACAGTTTGTTGTTTTGTTTGTTACTTGAAGGAAGGTTTAATTTAAGGTTGTGGTATATGAAAGACTTACCGTAGGAATTGGATTAGGTACCCGAGTACTGTGTCTTATATTGGGTAGTTATTATTTGTGTTATGTAGAATACTAAAAGATTAGGCGGTTTATCCTTTACAGGGGAGCTTGTTTGTTAAATTGATAATCCGCGATTAAATTTACTTAGTTTTTTAGTTATGTATGTCCGTTTAATATATTTTCATAATGAGGTATAGGTAGAGATTTCAGGTCACCATGTATGTTATTAAGGTTTTAGTGAGCTACAATATATTTTAATTTATTTGGATCTCTTACTATAGTGTAAGTGGAGAAGTAGGACTTGTAAGTAAAAAAATATTAGGTAAATTTTTTGGACTTTTTTTAGGATAAGAGCACTCACCGCCCGCCACCAAAGGTGTAAGCTTTTGTAAGGCGTAACAAGGTAGCTCTTCTAGAAGGAGGAGCTGGTTTTAAAGTTGACAATATATAATAGTCTAGGCCTGCAAGATTGTTTTAATTATATTGGGATGGAGGTTTACTTATTTCATGATTATAGTATGTTAATTGTTTTGTTTATTTTGGTTGGGGTTATACTGTCGGTATTGGTTATTTTAGGTAGTGGTAATTACATGGTAAAGGGGTATCGATCTTCTGAGTTTTTGGAATTAACTTGGACTGTTGTTCCTGGATTTTTATTAATATCCCTGGGGGTTCCTTCTTTGTTTTTGATATATTATATAGAGGGGGCAGTTAAGTATGATTTAACTGTGAAGGCGGTTGGACATCAATGATATTGAAGTTATGAAATTGGTGATTATAGGACAGGAATTGAGTTTGATAGCTATATAGTGGGCTTAGATGATTTAGTAAGTGGGGACTATCGTTTATTAAATGTAGATAATAGTTTGGTTTTACCTTATTTAACAAAAATTCGAGTTTTAGTAGGGTCTGGGGATGTTTTGCATGCTTGAGCCTTACCTTCTATGGGGATTAAGGCAGACGCCTGTCCAAGGCGTTTAAATGTTTTAAGTTTAGGGGTGTGTCGTCCTAGGAGTATATATGGGCAGTGTAGCGAGATTTGTGGTGTAAACCATAGTTTTATGCCCATTCATGTAGAGTGGGTTTCTTGGGAGGATTTTTTAATGAACCATGCTGCGTAAAAATGTTTTGGTGGGTTTGTTTTTGGATACTTTTGCCAAATTACCCAGCCCAGTAAATTTAAGTTATTGGTGGAATTGAGGATCCATAGTTGGGGTGTTATTAGTGGGTCAGATTTTAACTAGATTATTTTTAACTATACATTATGTTTCAGATGTGGCTTATGCGTTTGATTCTGTGGTTCATATCCATCGAGATGTTAGTTATAGGTGGGTGGTGCGTAGCGTGCATGCTAATGGAGCTAGTGTTTTTATATTCGGTTTGTATATGCATGTTAGGCGTGGCCTATATTATAAGTCATTTTTGGATTTTCGTGTTTGGTATGTGGGGGTAATTTTGTTAGTTGTTAGTATGTTGACTTCTTTTGTTGGTTATGTTTTACCTTGAGGACAAATAAGTTTTTGAGGGGCAACCGTTATTACTAATCTCTTAAGTGCAGTTCCATTGTATGGTGTTGACATTGTATATTGAGTGTGAGGGGGGTTTTCTGTGGGGGCACCCACTTTAACTCGTTTTTATACCTTTCATTTTATTTTCCCCTTTTTAATTGCTGTGTTATCGTTAGTTCATTTAGTTTTTTTGCATAGTAAGGGGAGTACTAATCCCCTTAAGATTGCAACTACAGGGTTTAAGGTTAGCTTTTGGCCTTATTTTGGCATTAAGGATATCTACGGGTTTTTAGTGGTATTTTGAGTTCTATATCTGGTAGTGGGATTTTTCCCAGATGTTTTTAGGGATCCTGATAATTTTATAAAAGCTAATCCCATAGTAACTCCACTACATATTAAGCCTGAGTGGTATTTTTTGTTTGCTTACGCTATTTTACGGTGTATTCCTAGTAAGAGGTTGGGTGTTTTAGCGTTGGTTTTGTCTATTGTTTTTTTTTTTATTATGCCTGTATTTTCTTTTTTGTTCAGGGTAAAAAAAAAGAGGGCTCTTTATCCTGTAGTATTTTGAGTGTGAAGCATTAATTTTGTGCTATTGACCTGGTTAGGGAGGTCTCCTGTTGAGCCTCCTTACGTTTTTTTGGCGCAGGTTTCTAGTGTTCTTTATTTTATTCTCCTATTCTTGTTGTGTGTGATTTAGTGTTTTGAGGTTAGTGGCAGAAGTGGTGAATGTATGGGGTTGTAGTTCCTAGTGTAGTCTTTGGACTCTAACTTAGTGTGGGGTTTTATTGAGGATATTAGTTTAATAAAATCAATTGTTTTCAAAACAGTAGTTATATAGTGTGGTTATATATGTCCTGTTGTGGGGTGCCGGAGAAAACGGAGTGCTTTGATAAGGCACACATGTGTGTTAACACTCCCACAAGTAGTATTAGTAGTCTAATTAAGATAATAACTTTTCGTGTTGTGGTTTCGCATCTTGCGACTAGTACTTATGGGATATTTGATGCCGAGAAGTTTAGTTTTTGTTTTAAATAGTGGTAATTCTTTAGTTATGTGGGTTGTTTTGGAGGTTTTTTCTTTATATGTTTTATTTGTGATTTTGCGCCATAATTTACGAGATGTTAATATGGTTAGAGTTGTTTATTATTTTTTAGTGCAGAGAGTGAGGGGAGTGATTTTGGCTTTTGGTGTTATTTATGAGTTGAGTATTTTTGGTAATTGTTATGCATTTCAGTGTCCTGTGAGTTATTTAAGGTTGGGTTGTATTGTTTTAGGTTTATTGTTAAAATTAGGAATTTTCCCTTTTTATTTTTGGGTTGTTTGGGTGTATAAGTTATTAGATGGTGTGCAGTGTTATTATGTGGCTGTGTATCCAAAAATTTTCCCCTTTTTATTTTTATTCAGCTTATTTAGGCAGGTTGAGGCCTCAATTTTTTTCTTTGTTGGTTTAGCTTCAATTTTTTTATCTAGGGTAGAAGGCCTATATGTCTCGGATATTCGTGAATTTATGGGTTATTCTTCAATTAGACATGGAGGCTGAATATTGTTTTGTTTTTATGGGGGGGTTGTTTTGTTTATGTTGTACTACATTATCTACTATGTCTGTAATTATATTGTGTTTAATATGATGTTTGGTCGTAGGTTTAACATTTTTTTTGAGTTTAGACGAAGACGTTTAGTTGTTAGGACAAGGTTTATCTTGTTTATTATCATTTTAAATTTAAGGAGATTTGCTCCTAGTTTAAGGTTTAGGTTAAAATTAATGATTTTAAATAGTGTAATATTCTCTTGAGGGGTAGTTGGTGGTTTGGTGTTGCTATTTATAACTGTGGCTGCCATTTTATTTTATGTCCGGTTTATTCAGTTTTTGTATAGTATTAACAATAATTATCGTATTGGTCGTAGTGTAGTGTGAAAGCGTTGGTTTCGGGGGTGCACTCAGGTAGGTTTATTTTTAGTTTTTGTGGTTTTCTATTGGGGGCTGTTTATTGTTTAGTTATGATATAGTTTAATGTTAAAATGTAAGTTTGTGGTGCTTAAGATACTCTGTTGTGTTATTATATAAACGAAGGGTGATGTGGTATATTAGAAAGTTGCTATTTTTTTGATATTGAGTTCGAATCTCGATGGCTCTTGTGTGGTGTAGTTTATATCTAAAATACTAATTTTCGGGGTTAGAGATTCTTTGGACACTACTACGCCATAGTTTTAGTTTAAGATAAAAACACTGGAGTTTGAGTCCATAGAGGGTGTTAAAACCAAACTATGTTTAACTAGTTTAGGTCAGTATGGCGGAGGCAAACGCAGAAGAGCTAAGATCTTTTTACGGTAGTGGTATACCTATTGATAGGTTGTTGGAGATTCTTTATATGTATGTTTTAGTTTACTTGTGTGGGTTATTGTTATTGGGACAGTTAGTGGTACTATTGGTAGTGGGCTTGTCTCACTTAAGCAGGTTTTTGGTGGTAGTGAAGGTTTTTTATAAGAGGGTTGTTGGTGGTTTGATTTTTGTTTTCTGTTGGGTAATGTGCTACGGTGGGTTTGTTGGTGGTGTGGTGTCGTTGAGGTCTAGGCTTTGGTTAGGCGTTAGTTTAGACTTTTTAGTAGATTTTTACACTATCTGTTTTTATTTGGTGGCGAGAGTTGTGTCTTGGTCTATTTTAGAGTTCAGGTTTTCTTATGTTGGAGGGGAACCCCAGTTCAGAAAATTTTCATGAATATTATTATGTTTTCTGTTCTTTATAATATGTTTGGTTGTAGCGGGAAATTTTTTAATGCTATTCTTAAGGTGGGAGGGGGTTGGGTTGCTTTCCTTTGTTTTAATTTCTTGATGGTGTAGTCGAGAGAGTGCTGTAAGAAGTAGCATTCAGGCTGTTCTTTATAACCGAGTTGGTGATTTTGGCATAATAATTTGGCTCTCTTGTTTATTATTTAGTGGGACTGGCTTTAGTCTAGGTGAGAATGAGGCCCTCACGTTTAGGTTTTTTTTCTTATTACTGGCTATTATAGCAAAGTCCTCTCAGTTTTTATTTCACCCCTGATTGCCAAACGCGATAGAGGGCCCAACCCCGGTGTCTTCATTATTACACTCATCTACTATGGTAGTAGCCGGGGTTTTTTTGTTAATTCGTGTTGTAGAGAGTGTGGATTGCATGGGAGTAGTGATACTAGTGAGAGCTGTAACCTCTTTTTGGGGGAGATACTGTGCTATTGGTCAATTTGATTTTAAAAAGGTGGTAGCTTTTTCTACAACAAGTCAGCTTGGTTTTATGGTGTTTACCGTTGGTATAGGATTTAGTTATCTAGCTTTTTTTCATGTTTTGATGCATGCTTTTTTTAAGGCCATGATTTTTATGGTATCTAGAGAAATGATTCATGCTCGTCAAAATATCCAAGACCTTCGAGAGTTAGGACATAGAATACTTTATAATAAAACATCTGGGTTTTTGTTGGTATTGGGGTCGGGTGTTATGATGGGGTTCCCCTTTTTATCAGGATTCTTTACTAAAGATATGGTTATAGAGGGGTTTTTTGGGGGATTTTTTAACCGCTGAGTTTTTTTTCTGTTTTTAGTTTCTGTGTTATTTACCTGTGGTTATTCTACGTGAATCATTAGAAAGATGCTAATTAGTTGGGGTTGGGGATGTAGTGTGGTATTAGGTTTAGAGGGCATGCTTGCCCTTTTTTTTTTATATCGGCCCTATATTTTAGCTGTTTGCGGAGGGGTACTTTTGTGGGGGTTTTTAGGTAATTTTGCAGAGAGCTATGTTACTTGTCTGGTGAAGGTAGGTCCCCTAATTGTTTTTAGGTTGAGGACGTTTTGTGGGGTAATACTTGTTTTGTGGCGGGCTCAGTTAGTGAGAGGTTTTGCATTTTATTTGGGGTTTTTTAACCCTTTAGTACATAAATTTGTAATTTATTTAGGGCAAATCAGGGCTTTTTTTAGTTTATATTGTGATTATTTGGTATTAGAGTTGATTTTGCCTCGAGGACTGGTGTTGGTTTGGAGTAAGGTTGGAACTAGCTTATTTGTATTATTGGTATCTAGATGTGCTATCTGTGTATGATTATGGGGGTTTTAGGTAATATAGGTTAAGATAAACCAGAAAGTTTATTTCTTTCTAATAACATGTGTTTATTACTTCTTTATTGATTGGTTTTTGGTTTATTTAATTCATTTTTTGTTCGGTATTGGTGAAAAAGTGTTGGGTTTTTTTAATAGTGATAGCATAAGGTGTTTTATTTGGTAGAATATGTTTAGTTCGTTTGCCTTTTGTATAATGACTTAGTGAGTGTAAACAATGTTTAATTGGTACATTGAAGTGAGTTGATTTATTTTTAATTGGTGGCTTAATAGTTGAAATTTTAGGTCTGTTTAAAATAGGTGTGATATGTGAATCGAAACTTAGGATAGCTAGTTATTATTGATTTTTTTTTTGAGTTACTATATTACGTCGGTTTGATTTAGGGACAGCTTAAATCAATGGAAATTTTTGGCTTGATTTTTAATTAGATAATCTGGTTTTTAATTATGTGTGTTAGTAGGTATTGTTATAAGTAGTGACTATAATGCTAAGATGAGTATAAGTGTATTTAATTTATAATTAAATTGAAGTGTGTCTAATTTTAGTTTATGGAAATATCTTATTAAGGAATTTGGCTGTAGATTTGTGGGTTTACTAAAGACTTAGTTTATTGATGCAGATAGTAGACAGCATCTGCACAGTGTTTAGATAGATGGCGCAAGAGGCTTAATGTAGCGTAGTAATTTGACTATTAATTGTAGTCTAGTGATAGGTGTCTCAGGTCTTAGTTGTCTCGATAAGAATATTAGAAATTTTTTTTTGGTGAAAATACCAAAACAACCAAAAAAGAAAAAAAGACCCTGGGTGGTTAAGGTTAATCTACTTAATTTAAGTTGAAAGCCTTTAACTGGGGCAGTTGTTGATGTGATTTAATTTCAGAGATATTTTAATTAGTGTTATTTTGTGTTATGATCCCTGATTTAAGGAAGTGAAGAACCAACCCCAGGGATAACAGCGCAATCAATTAGGAGAGTTCATATCGATTAATAGGATTACGACCTCGATGTCGACTTAGGTTGTTAGCTACGCGCAGAAGTGTAGCTTGTTTGTTTGTTCACCAATTAAGAACCTACGTGAGTTGGGTTTAGAACGGGGAGACTTAGTTCGGATTTTTTCTTTTAATTTTATAGATATTAGTACGAAAGGATTATATTTAGGTAGTGATATTTAAAGTGGATATGTGTGTTTAGCATGTCTAGTGTGAGTTGTTATGTTGTGTGTTAGACTATTTAGTTGTGTAATGTATTTGTTTTCTTTGGTTTTTGTTCTGTTTTTGTTGTTATTAGTTGCTTTTTTAGTGTTATTAGAGCGTAAAGTCTTTAGATTAACTCAAGTTCGATTAGGCCCTAATATTGTTGGGGTGTCTGGTTTGGTTCAAACTATTGGTGATGGTGTAAAGCTTCTGCTAAAGCGTTTTTTTTATTTTAGCAAATTAAATTTTTTTTTTTGAGTGTGCCCTATGGTGGGATTTATTTTATCAATTGTTCATTGATTGGTTTTACCTTTCCCAGGTAGTCTTTGACATATGGGATGGTCTGTATTATTTACTTTTGCTGTCTCTGGCGTTTTAGTCTATGTGGTATTGTGGGCTGGTTGAGGCTCAGATAGTGTATTTGGGTTATTGGGCAGTGTGCGAAGAGTGTCCCAGATAATTTCTTATGAGGTTGTATTTATATTTTTTGTTATGTGTTTTTTATTAGGTTTTGGTTCATATTGTTGAGAGGGTTTTGTAAGAGAGCAAGTGCTATTTAGATTTTTTTTTAAGTTTTTGTTAGTTTTGGTTTGAGGGGTAATTTTACTGGCTGAGCTAAACCGAACTCCGTTTGATTTAGTGGAAAGGGAGAGCGAGTTGGTCTCAGGGTTTAATGTAGAGTATGCTGGGTTTAGGTTTACTCTGTTGTTTTTAGCTGAATACATAAATATTTGGTTTATTAGTTTTTTAACTACTCTTTTCTTTTTTGGGTTTTGAGATTTGTTTTGGTACTTATTAATTAGGGTTGTGTTTGTGTGTTTGTGTCTATTGGTTCGTTGTGTATTACCTCGTTATAAGTTTACGCAGCTAATTGATTTAATGTGAAAAGTACTACTCCCATGCATTTTTTTTTTCTTGATATGTGCATCAGTTCTTTTAAGTTAACTGTGCGAAATGTTTGATTTTTTTGAGGCAAGGGTATTTTGTGGGGTTCCGATATGTGTTTTGTTTTTAGTTTTTTTGTTTTATTTAGTTAGCTTTGGGGGGGATATGTGGAGTAAGTCTTTCGGTGGTAGTTTTTATGGTTTGATCAGTCATTTTAGAATGGGGAAAGTGTTTCCTGGTATTAGATTTATCGTTTTTTTATTAATTATGTTGGTATTTTTGAATTTATTTGGTTTAGTCCCCATAAGAATCTCTTATACTAGTCTACCAAGTATAACTATGAGATTGGCCTTTATTATGTGGAGGGGTAGCTATATGTATTGTTTTAGTAAGAATACCTTAAGGTGTATTGCTCATTTTGTACCTGTAAGGGCCCCTGTTGTTTTATGTGGGGCACTAATTCAGATTGAGATTTTGAGTTGGCTCTGCCGTCCTTTAGCCTTGGGCGTGCGTTTAATGGCAAATATCACAGCTAGACACCTTTTGTTGGTCTTAATGGGGTCTAGGTTGTTTAGTTTAAGTGGGGTTTTTCAAATATTTGGTTTGGTATTAATGCTGCTAGTATTTTTAGAGATTGGTGTGGGGTTTATTCAGAGATACGTGTATTGTTTGTTGTTGTCGTTGTATGTTAATGAGAGGTTAAGGTAAGAAAATAGTTTAATATAAGATTTGGGGCTTGAACCCTCAGGATGGGTACTAAGCACGCCCTTTTCTTGATGTTAATATGATTTTTGCGTTGGTTTATATCTACAAACCATAAAGATATTGGGACTTTATATTTTTTGTTTGGTGTTTGGGCGGGTTTTGTTGGGACAGGGATAAGTGTTTTTATCCGGATAGAATTATCACAAGTTGGTCAAGTTATTAGAGATGGTCAACTATATAATGTGGTTGTTACGGCACATGCCTTTGTTATAATTTTTTTTTTTGTTATGCCAGTGATAATTGGTGGGTTTGGGAATTGATTATTGCCCCTTATATTGAGGTGTCCAGATATGGCTTTCCCTCGTCTAAATAATATGAGTTTTTGGCTTTTACCTCCCGCTCTGTTTATGTTATTGTTGTCTTCAGTAATTGAAAGTGGGGTAAGGACAGGTTGGACAGTTTATCCTCCATTGTCTGGAAATTTAGCTCATTCTAGGCCTGCCTTAGACTGTGCTATTTTTTCTTTACACTTGGCTGGGGTGTCTAGTATTTTAAGGTCTTTAAATTTTATGACAACTATGTTTAATATAGGTTTAAAGGGCGGTGGATTGTTCATAATACCTTTGTTTTGTTGGTCTGTGTTAATTACAACCCTTCTTTTATTATTATCATTACCGGTTTTAGCTGCGGCTATTACTATGTTGTTATTTGATCGTAATTTAAATACTTCTTTTTTTGATCCTGCAGGAGGCAGAGATCCTGTTTTATACCAGCATTTGTTCTGGTTTTTTGGACACCCTGAAGTGTATATTTTGATTTTGCCTAGGTTTAGGATAATTAGCCATATTATTGTCTTCTATACTAATAAAGAAGTAGTTTTTGGTTTTTATGGGATAGTTTGAGCTATCATTAGAATCAGATTTTTAAGGTTTTTAGTATGGGCACATCATATGTTTACTGTGAGGATGGATGTGGACTCTCGAGCTTATTTCACAGCAGCGACTATGGTTATTGCTGTACCTACGGGTATTAAGGTTTTTTCTTGAGTAAGCACTTTGGTTGGTGCAAAGGTTGTGTGACACATCGCAATATATTGGGTTTGTGGGTTTCTGTTTTTATTCACATTAAGGAGGTTAACTGGGATTATTTTGTCTAACTGCAGTTTGGACTTAGTCTTACATGATACATATTATGTTGTGGCTCATTTTCATTATGTGTTGTCTATAGGTGCAGTTTTTGCAATTTTTGCGGGGTTTGCTCATTGGTATAGCCTATTTACTGGACTGCAAATGAGCCACTACTTGGGGCTTGTACAGTTTTGGGTAATATTTATTGGTGTTAATTTGACATTTTTCCCACAACATTTTTTAAGGTTGGCAAGAATGCCTCGGCGTTATAATGACTTTTCTGATTTTTACCTTTTTTGAAATGTAGCGTCGTCTATTGGGTCACTAATAAGCGGGTTAAGGGCCCTTTTATTTGGTTGTATGGTTTGAGAGTCTATGATCAGTAATCGCAAAGTGTATGCTGCAGAAGAGACAGGGTCATATCTAGAGTGGAGTTGTAGGACTCCACCCCCCTCACATACTTGGATAGAAGGTCCTGTTGTTATAAATAAGTAGAGTGCCACAAATTAATGGAATAAGTTTTTTTTTTTTTTTTATGGCGTTTTGAGCTGTTTATTTGTTTTTAGTGTCTAGTAGAAGAGACATATTGGGCCGTAAGGACCTATAGGTAATTTTAAGTATGTTGTGGAGTATTGGAGTTATTTTTTCTTTTTTGGCGTGTTTTTGAGGTATGGGTGGTTTGGTGTTGGTGGCTGTTTTGGTTTGTTTTTTTTTAGTTAAGTTGGGTATGGCTAATTTGAGTGGGGAGGGATTTACTTTTAATTTAGGAGAAAGTAGTGGTTATGAGTGTGGATTTGAGTCCGTATATATTGTTGGTAGGGGGTTTTCTTTGCAGTTTTATGTGGTAGGTTTGTCTTTTTTAATTTTTGACTTAGAGATTAGTTTATTTTTGCCTTTTGTTAGGTGTAGTCTAGTCGGTACTGGTTTGGTTTGAAGAATTTTCTTTTTGTTGTGTGTATTTTTGGTGTATCTTTTTGAGTTAAATCAAGGTGCGTTAGCTTGGTAAAAGGTTTTAGCTTATTTAAAAGTAACTGTTTTGCAGACAGTAGATAACATCATTTGTTAAGTCTTATACTATCACAGGGGTTAGTTTATGTTAGAATGTTAGTTTTGGGGATTTGTGGTGTGTTGAAGCACCTCTGAGGTGCTAGGTGTATTATTTGTTTTAATTTTTAGTGTCTTTTTAAGTTTTGGAGGGCGCTTTAGTTTATTGTGGGTTAGTGTTTTGATATTATTGAGGTTTATTATAAAGTTGACTTATATGGTCATAAGGACTAGAGAGGTGTTGAGTTCTGTGCAATGTTATCCTTTAGTGTTAGATTGATTTAGATTTTGTTTTTTACTTTTAAGTGGTTGAGTTTCGTTGTTGGGAATTTGAGCTAGATTAAGGCATTTGTTTTTTAGAGTTCGGTTTTATGTTAGGTTAATGGTTTCGTTATTGCTCTTTTTATTTATTTTTTTTAGTGTGTGGAATTTGCTGCTATTTTTTTTTATGTTTGAGAGTACAATATTTCCTATTTTTTTAATTGTGGGGGTTTGGGGTGCACAGCCTGAGCGTATTTTAGCTAATTATTATTTTTTTATGTATACTATGTTAAGAGGGTTTCCAGTTATAGTTTTCATTATGTTAGGGTATCGTGTTTTTTTAGGGTATGGCTTGTGATATCTTATGGAGAGCTCATTTTTTGTTGTAGGTAGGGCTTTTTTATTTATGGTAAGTGCTTTCTTATGTAAGCTTCCTTTGTATGGACTACACTTGTGACTGCCTAAGGCACATGTGGAGGCGCCTGTAGGTGGCTCTATTGTGTTAGCTGGTTTATTACTTAAGTTGAGGGGTTACGGGGTTTTGCGTTTGATGACAGTTGTATGGGTGGAGTTTAGTTTGGTTTTTGTGGTGCTGTTAGGACTTGGGGTCTGGGGGTCTTGTGTTTGTGGGATGATTTGTATGCGCCAAATTGATGTTAAATCTTTAATTGCGTATAGTTCAGTTAGGCACATAAGTTTGAGTTTTAGAGGACTTTTGGTTTGTTTTTTTTTTGGGTTTAAAGGGAGGTTTTTGTTGTTATTGGCACACAGGCTAGTTTCTCCTGCTCTTTTTGGAGCAAGAAATTGTATTTATGAGCGAAATAGGTCACGGGTTCTTTTGGCTATGAGGAGTTATCATAGAGGAGTTTCTGTCTTAAGTTTTTTTTTCTTTTTCTTTTTAGCTTGTAATTTCAGGTTTCCTCCTACAGTAAATTTTTTTGGGGAGTTGTGTTTATATTTTGGTTTATTAGAGGTAGATTTTTTTTTGTTGGGTTTATTGGGATTGAGGATGGTTATTACTGGTATTGCGATATTAAAGTTTTATAGTAAGGTATTTAGTGGGGTTAGTGTTGGTATCTTTATGGAGGGTTCTGTGACTTTGCGTGAGGGGATTTTCTTTTATTTTTTGTTGTATATGTTGTTGGTATTGTCTTTGTTTATAGTGCTATAGGGTGTGCTTAGTGTCTAAGCTTTTGCTTACTACACTGCCCTGTATGTGGTTTAAATTAGCTTGGGATTTCTAGGGGGTATTTTACCAACGAGTAGTTTAATTAAAACGTTACTCTTACAAAGTAAAGATTTACATTTTTGTGTTCGTTGAAAGCGTTGGTAGTTTAATAAAATAGGTTCTTTCTAGGTACAAGTTGGGGTTGACTCTTCAACGCAGCATTTGGGGGCTCTGTTCTTAGGTTAATTTTTGATTTTAGTCTTTAGTTTATATGTGAAAATATGGGCTTTGTAAGCCTAGGAGAGGTGGTTACACTAAGATTAGTTGGGATTAGATTTTTTTGTTTTAAGAATGAGTGTTTGTGGTTTTATGGTGATATTCGGAGGTAGTTTTTTAGTTGGGATTTTAGGTTTAGTTTTAGGTGCTTTGTTTTTAGTTTTTTTGATAGTCATACTTAATAAAGTTTTTTTTGGTCTGATGGTAGTGTTGGTCTATTTAGGTGGGATGTTGCTATTGTTTGCTTTTGTTGCAAGTATATTAGGCTTATGGAAAAGCAGGACGGTGGGCAATCTCAGTAGGGTATTTTTATTGGGCTCTGCACTAGTCTGATTTTTGCGTGAGGGGACGGTGTACCCCGAGGAGAATAATTTAGTTTTTGTTATGTATTTAGATAGGTTTTTTTTCTGTGTTTTAGGGGGATTTCTGCTAGTTTTGGTTCTGTTAATGGTGTTAAAGGCTTCTTTAGGGAGTAGTTTGGTTGTAGAGTAAAAAACCAAGAATTAAATACACAAAATTGTGCTTATAGTTTATGAGGTAAAACAAGTTCTTGAAAAGGACTAGAAGTATTTTCTGAGCACATGACTTAAGTGTTATAGGATAAAAAAAAATCCGACGTCTTTAGGAGGCGGAGATGTGTGAACTAAGGCTAGTGTGAGATGCAGGCTAAGTGGGCTGTTGGAAAGCAAAATGACTGTTAATCATTAGGGGCAGATTTTTCTGCACTTGGCGTTCAAAGATTCAGACAAAAAAAACCAATAGGTTTTGTATGTGGACAGGCTGTGCTAGTATAATATAATATGTGTGATTTCCAATCACAGGATCCTTTTATGGGCGCGGTATGGAGTTGTTAGAATTAAGTTTAATTCGAATTGTTGTCAACAATTAGATCCTTACAGGACAGTTCTGTGCGACGTGGTTCAGTTTTTCATTTGGTAGATGCTTCTCCATGGCCTATTTTAGGTGCAAATGTGGGTTTGATGTTGGTATTGGGGTTGGTGCGGTGATTTCATGGTGGTAGGTTAATGGTAGTAGAAATAGGCCTCTGATTATGTGTTGGCTGCGTATTTTTTTGGTGGCGGGATGTGGTTCGTGAGAGTTCATTTTTAGGGTTTCATACTAGTGCAGTACGCCGAGGCCTTCGTATTGGCATGGTTTTGTTTATTTTATCAGAGGTGTTTTTTTTTCTTGGTTTTTTTTGAGCTTTTTTTCATTCTAGTTTAGTTAGTACTGCAGATGTGGGTAGTACATGGCCTCCGTATGGATTAGAGATTATAGATCCTATGGCTGTGCCTTTGTTGAATACTGTTGTACTGTTGGGTTCAGGTGTTTTTGTTACTTATTCTCACTATAGCTTGGTCATGGGAGATTATAGTGGGTCCGTGTTGAGGCTGTTTTTTACTTTGTGTCTGAGGGTATTTTTTACTATACTACAGTTAATGGAATATTTGGATGCTAGCTTTAGTATCGCGGATAGTGTATACGGATCGGTTTTTTTTATGGCTACGGGGTTTCATGGGTTCCATGTGCTTGTAGGGAGTGCTTTCTTATTTGTTTGTTTATTTCGTTTGGTGTTAGGGGAATTTAGTTCGAGTCACCACGTTAGGTATGAGTGTGCTATTTGATATTGGCATTTTGTAGATGTTGTATGGATTTTTTTATACTTAAGTATTTATTGGTGGAGGAGTGTTTATGCAACCTAATCTTAAGGTGGCTATTGTTTTTTTCTTTTTCTTTTTTTTCGTGTTATTGTTTCGGCTTGATTTAGTGGTATTTTTGTTATATCTGGAATTTATGTTTTTAATTTGTTTATTCTATCTAGTCGGTTGAGGGTGTTTGGATTGATTTAGGCTGTTTTTTATGTCTTTTGCAGCATGCGAAAGAGTTTTGAGGGTTTCTTTTTTATTGTTTGTGAATAAAAAAAGGATTAGGATAATTACTACAACAGTAAATTATTTTAAGTTTGTGGGGTTCATAGTCCTA
>QXVX01009352.1:0-10932 GCA_013436065.1 Halocynthia aurantium | reverse complement strand
AACATATCTTGCCAATACAAATTCTTTTTTTCTATAACCTTTGCCTCTTCCATGCTTATTACCTTCTTTTCTGTGCAAACAGAGGTTGGAATAAAAACAAATCGAGGGTAAACGTCTGCATGAGATATATACCATATCACCTAATTCTGGCACCTAGTCTAACCTGTGACGGAATCAGGAGCAATACGCGGTGATTTTGCTGCTTTTGCGCCCTTGCGTTTCTTTCCCGGTTTCGGCATATCGTACGAATTGAGGTATCATTTACCTAACAAAAAAGTACAGGACTACAGTATCAAGGGTCTTGATGTAGGCATAACTTAGTTTAGATCATAGGATTGAGACTATTAATATGTACCACTACTAGGACTACATCAATCTACAGTAAATATATCCAGAAGTGTTTTTTGAGCGATAAGTCGGAAAATAGGATGTTGGAAAAAGAATATGGATGCAACGAAGACGCGTTGTCAAAATAGATTATTATTGCATCATAATTCACATTAAATATTGAATTGAATATCGGATATGTTAGACTTCTTAGATAAGATACACAACTTTAACCCTTCAACCCCTAATGTCGGATGTCACAGGCCCGGCGTGATTTCGGCACGTGATTAGTTGATGCGTTGGTATGGGTTCAAAGATTATAATTTCTCTCTATTTCTTTAGATTTAATAAATTTTGAATACAACTGTGTCATTTGCGATAACATAGTACAAAATAGCATTTGTTAATTAATGCAATATGTACAGTACTGTACTATTTCCTGCGATAGTATTAAAAGATATTTGAATAAACTCGTGCTTTCTGTTTTCTTTGTAATTAAACACTAATATAAATGGCGTGAACGCGATCATTTTGTAATGAACTTTGCCTAGCTTGAAATTTATCAGTAAGTAAATCACGATAGACGATTTACAGTGAGATGTGAGCTGGCACAGACATTCGGAAATCAAAGCAAAAACGATTTCCGAAGTTCGAGTTAGAAGAACTAAAACCCTGTCGAAATCAAGGCGTAATTGATTACATTCAGTACATTGGTCGATGATGAAGACAGATAGGAGTATTCGAAACAACCACTGACATAATGCTTCATTAAGAGTAGCATTCCATTAAAACACAATATCAATTACTGTTATTGATCGTTCAATCGGAACTGGTCGAACCTTCTATCAAAAACGTAAAAAAATTTGCCACTATCCTATACATGAATGATGGTATATACTGTATCTTCATTTACAGCTGTAAAATCTTAGACGGAAACGGTTCCTAGACAGACAACAAGAAATTTACCAACATGTATTTAATTATAACGTTGATGACTGCATTGTTGGCAACGAGGGGCGAATGCGGTAAAAATCTACCAAGCTACTATCAATACTGTTCCGCGTTTCTGCCGCTTACGGACAGAGTCACAGAGCTCCAGTGCTGTAATATTACGGTAGAAAAATTTCAGTCTTCTTGGGCCAACGGTGGTTTTTATTTGTCGAGGTACTTAGAATTGCTACGGACATGGCGTTGCCCGCAGTTCCACCAAGTGTGCAACGTACGACATTACGAATTCACGGAATTCACCAAATTGACTTACGACTTGTACTGCGATAAACCAAGACTGCGAAAAAAATGCACGGACACGTTGCAAGAAATCTTAAACTATTCGCCAACCACGAATATACCACAACTATCAGGAAAAGAAGTAGCGGGAGATAAGAATACGGAATCTACAATGGCGCAGACAATTCCATACAAAAACGCAGACAATTCGAGCAGTTCGATATGGAACAGTATCATAGCACAACTGGACGTGTCAACGCTGGATAAAGTGACAGTCTTAAATCCATGTGTACAAGTAGCTCAAATGGAAACAGATTATGGGAAAGATGGTGATTATCACGAGATATCAGATGTTTACGTCCCTTTTTGTTCCATTGTATGGTGTGGAGCCTCAAGAACTGTTGTTGAACAGAAGGGGATTTCGACTTGGGATTGTATGCCGCAGAGGTAAGTCTTTAAAACTTACAACATTCAGTATACTATATCGGGACTGTATTACAGATATATCACATTAAACCAAGGGTAAGCAACCCGCTGCCTGTCATAATACTTTTATCCAGCAACCTGTATATCACGATTTTCGTAGATAAAATGGTGGAACAACGCGCATTTTACGAACATTAAAACGCACGACCCTAAGTTCGAACGACGTTTCTACGTTCGAACCTCGCGCGTTATGACAAAACGCATTTCGAACTTTCCATAATTGGAGTTGTGAAAATATGTTATCGCTACGTGAAGTATGCCTATAATCGAAAGTATGTTTTGCGGTGAAAGGCTGAATTTGACGCGGGAATAATTGTTTGACTGGGCGGGCGCTCCAAACGGGCGCTTGGACAATAAAAAGAACCCGGGCTAACCGTTAACCTAGTCCGAACAAAACGAAGTTGCACTGTGCTAGAAATTTCTCAAATCAAGAACTTATGTAGCATATGTCAGTCACATAATTTCGAGGCATTTCACTTGATTTCTTAGATATCAACTATTTAATGGATCTTTCTTTGCAGATGTCGAACGAATATTGTGATTATCATGACGATTCTTTCAGTGTTGAGCGTTGCAATCATTGTTGCTAACATTTTGGTCATCATCGTGTTCACTACAACACCGAAACTGCAAAACAGCCAAGCCGCTTTCAAGATATCACTAGCAGTTGCGGATTTACTGATCGGATCGGTTGTGTTCCCGACTTTTGTCATGAGCTTATACAAGATTACCATGACACCGGCAAAAATGGGTGGATTGTATGACCTGGAGCAAATGAATAATACATACAAAACAATGATTAATTGGACTCGGACTCCGATGCCCGGTCGCAATGGAACCCATGTCTATTTAACGACTGGTTATTTTCAGGAGCTGTTCCAAAACCGCTACGTTGATTTCGTTGGGTGTGTCACCGCAGCCTCACTCGGAATATCCCTTTACACGTTAATGATGGCGAGTTTCGACCGCTTCTTAGCTGTTTATCGACCGATGAAATTTCGAAAATATCGTGCGAAAAAGCTGGCCGTTCGCGTGTTGATCGCCATATGGATCTTAAATATATTCCTAAATTTGTTACCGTTTTTCGTACCCGATTTGAGCTACGGTTTAGTCGCAAGTATACTTATCTCGTTTGGCGGAACCTATGTTCTGCTTTTTTACGTTATTGCATTTTTCATTCCAATTATTACTGTTTGGACAACAAACATACTGATTTTTACCTTCGTTAGAAAACAGTCGAAAATCAGAAGGGCTATGACAGGAAAAAGCCTAAACAGACAAGCGGAAATAAAACGAGAAAATCGCCTTGCTGTAACCCTCTCCATTATCGTAGGGGTGTTCACCCTAAGCGCCCTACCTGCCGTGGTAGTCTCGCTTACCGCGTTGAATTTGCAAGGTCTAAGTTATGATCCACCCGAAGCGTACGACCCCGTGGTGCATTCGACTTTCAACTCCGTAGAATTTTTAGCAGTGGTTATATTGATGTCCAATAGCTTATGGAACTGCTTTATCTATAGCACAAGAAACAACGACTTCAAATCGGCCACTATGGAACTTTATCGTAAAATAACGAAGGCTTGTGCCAGAGAACAACAAACACATACAACAGACATTTTCAGGGTCGTGGTAGCGCATAAAAAACTATCTGCGCGATCATCTGACACATCAAAGACGCTGCCCTCAAACAGAAGAGGATCATCTACCGACAGAACAGAGTCGATGCCGAGTCGATGCGCGACTGTTATCGAATCAATAAGCGATAGTCCAGTAGGAACCACCGTAACAGAGATGAAGCCGTTGACACGAAACGATTCCTTGTTTCGATCGTTCAAACTCAAACTGAACACCGATCAGTTGCTTGCGTCTATTATGCGCCACGTCAATACCCGAGCTTCCAAGAGTGATAGACGATCAAGGGCAACAAGCAATGATATGACAAACGAGTTTGATACTATACAGGAAGAAGTCGGTAGTTAAATACCAGTACAATTGAAACTTTGAAAGTACTTTACTTCCTAGAAATACCATAAACTTTGTTGTACATTAGAAATAAGCATGAATCACTGACTGATGCCCGGTAATGATACTGATTATTGAGTACATGCATGCTGTCCTAAAAGGCCACAAATTTTACGTTACTTGAATGAATGATACTGCACTGGTGAATAAGAAAATACAATTACGGATGTCCGATTGAAACTTACTAAGGGAGGAGATAAGACCAAAATGTAGAAAGGTTTGAAGTGACTGAAATTCCTGATTACGTGTGGATTTCTAATTATGCCTAGGGTCATATAGGGAGTAGGGAACAGAAATTTTGGACGTCTAATTTAGCTATTGTAACAGAATACTGTACATCTGACTTACAAACAAGGTACGCTACAAGACACCATAAAGTCTTAAGTGCTTTCAGCACTACAACCAGCATCAATATATAGCCTTTCGCTAATCACTGGCAACGATGAAAACACACTACAAAAATAAACCATAAAAATAGGTGGAAAAACATGGAACGTTCGCACACAGCCGCAGCAAGAACAACAACGACGAAAGCAATGCCTTTTAATATGGCAGATGCTCAATAAGTTAATTATACAAGCATATCAATGTCGTTTCTGATGGTTATGTGCTTGAAACATCGGAACGGGAAATTACGTGCACCAGGGACTAGCAAATAGTTTGTATTCCTATGATGTGGATTGATACCCATCACACCTTACTACATCAATGTCAAATATTATATTGCTTACACCCTGCTCCGACTATTAGGCTCATTCAGACATAAGTATTTTATTGTAATTTCGCCTGTAAACATATAGTATAAAAATACTGCTCTATATTAAAATGTCCGGATAGCATGGTGTAGTATGACATGCTGATATTTTCCTGACGAGGTTCACATTTTGAACGAGTCGATGTTGAATTTGTGGTAACCATAAATTCGGATAGTAACTACGTAATTGTAGTTACTCAGAATTTAGGACTAGGACCAAGCCTCAATGAATTGGATTTTTCGTTTGTACCAAAAAGCTGATAAATGGATATCACCTGGATAGGATGTGTATGAATCCAAATAATATATTGGCAGCAAGAAGAATAGTTCCAAACAACAGCGTTGTTCTCATGATCTGATACTTGTTTGATGAAATAAATCTGTTGCTGTCAAAGTAATCCAAGAATGCCTGAAAATAATAAGAATATCATCAAATACCAGTATGCTCACGGTTTTCCTTTAATTTAATTCTGACAGCAGTGTTAAATAGTTATTCTGAGTAGTATGTATTGCTAAGATGTGAATGTTCCTGTAAATAATACATGGTCTTTAAATGTTGTACAGTTTGTATGTAGGCAATTTCCCACACCCATTGTGGCCCACTTACTATTGAGATATTGAGCCCATTGAGATATGTCCTATCTAATATTGCCGAATCTTAGTAGTATTTCCCAGCAAAGACAGTGATTGCTATATGACGAAGGCCCAGAAATTTTTCCTATCAAGACTGCAGGGGGTATTTCCAAAATGTACTGCAAGTTCAAACTATTACCTCGAATGCCCATTGTCCATCCAGTGCGTAGCAAGGAATGATGTTCAGTAAAGCAAGTGCCCCCGACATAGAAAACATGTACCTGATGAACAAAGTAAACACATTAAAATAGGAACTACACATGCTAAATCTTATGACCTCACAAAACCAGCATCTTACTGCAAAAATCGTAGCAAAATTCCTGGCAGTTTGATTGGCAAATAGGCATGTCTTGGTGACATGTCAGTCACAATCACATTTCTTACAACATCATTAGGATCACCAACATACAATATATTGTGCCTTGATGTTTGTTGACGTAACACAACAATATGCATAAAGCGGATTCCGGGCTCTGAAAAGAACCGAGAACATAAGTACATGAAATTAGTTTAAAAATAGATCTGTTTCTGTTTCTATCTAAATTGAGCTGACAATAATATTACTTAGTAATACAGACCATAACACTGCAACTGGTAGCCCTAAAAAACCTTCCCTTCCCTTTTCAGTTTGACGAGTAAAATATGCAAAAAATGAAGGAAGCGGGATACAATCATTACCTGTATGCGCAGTCACACAAATATTTTCATCCTTTGAGCTCATACAATCACGGTTGCTGGAACAGTGGTTGCCTGATACAAGCATGGCACGTCCAGGTAAGCAGGCGAAAATCTAAAATGTTCAACTGAATAACAGACCAAACAACAGCAAAGTTCATTTTCTTACCGATTCTTTCGGATAATTGTACTGGTAGCAAAGGTGTGTATGCGGAGCTTCTTCACTACAGCAGTCTTCCCAACTGGACGATCCTGTAGTTAGACTCGAAAGCATTTTGGTGTACTTTGTATGGGAATCAAGTTTTTTGATTTTGGAAAGAGATGTACAGGAACCTAGATCGTTTAAAAAGATCAGTTGACATGATATATAAACAATTTAGTGTGGAACATGGGTATTATATGAATACTGAAAACTAATTTGGGAAAATTCGAATTTTTAGTAATTATTACATAGGTGCGCGGTCGCATTTGCGCAAGAGTAATTAAAATTGACATTTTATGTACCCTACTCCGGCAGAACTTATTTAGGCTCATCTCGATACACCGACGACAGTGTAAATGAACATCAATGCCTGTTATGCATAGCAAAAAAAAATTGAAACTTTGTTAACACCAGCATGAATTTTGGGCATACAATTGTGTTATTTTTACCTTCCAAATGCTTATTGTTCAGGGTCTAGGAACGGAAAAATATACCTTCCATTGTTCGCATTGGAGAAAATTGATTCAGAATTCGAACAATTTCGAACGGTCTCCTTAAACTAATTAAGTTTTATAGTATCTACTACAGTACTTCGAATACGTTCTATCAATAAATATTATGTATCACAGAAAAAACCCCAACGGCAACTCAAGATTTAAAAATTTACTTCAACTTACCCCACTGAGTCGATTTCTTTGTTTTATTAATACAGTAAAACCAGTCATAGGTGTTAGTAACTAGGCAACCGTCAATCTGAATAACATGGTCCGCAATCTGGATGCCCATATCACCAAGTAAAGGTGATTTCTGTATCAGAAAGTGAACAGTTATTCATAAATTCCTTATAAAGATGATAAGATTGATGGTATACTTCGTAATAATGTAACTACGACACGTGAAACATTGGAAAGATCTGGATATAGCAGGATGACTTCCTCTACTAACTAAATCTGACTTAACGTTGTTTTTCGAATTGTGGAGATTGAAATACTGTTATCACGAGCTACGTTACCACTACACAGACCTGGGAATACTTACAGGAGATTGATGTGTCACCAAGGCTCCCATCCCTCCATTAATGTAAAGAGGCATTAGTATGACAGGCAACAGCAAAATTAAACAGCTTGCCAGCAAGCATATGATGAAATTGTGCCATACACCTATTTAACAACAAATAACAAAAACATGAATCTCGATTCTGCAAGGCTCACGAATAAAAGAAGAAATTTATTCACCGGCGCAATACACACGTAGTCGGCACAGGGGTTCCTTATTTTGCATGTCCTCTGAATTCAAATCGACATATGCACCGGGATATATAATGAAGGCAAATATTCCAAATCCATTGACTTGTACTCTTTCTCTATTAGAGAAAGAAGAAACATTCTTAGTCATCAATTGGTTATAGAATTTTTCAATTGGTAATACAGTACTAACAAGTTGACATAAGCACTCATTATGAATTACATCCACCACACAATCAGTAATTCCAACTTAGCAACTTCCAACATCGATATAGCAAGGGAATATTGTATAAATTAGTTTTTGCCGACATGTCTTGGACCTGGTATTCTGCATTTGTTAATATGACGGTAAGACCTTGGAAAAATTATATTCATAAAGTACCAACCTTGTAGCAGCAACAGCATGACCTGCTTCATGTAGAATACCGCTGATCAAGACAGCCGAGAGCAGATACCATGCATCTTGTAAAGGCATGTTAACACCAGGAACAATGACAGTGAGAACCTTAGATTAAAAACCATTTATTAAAATGACTATCCGGTACAGTAGATCCTCGCAGTACGAGTTTAATTCGTTCCTTCCTAGACCTGGCTCGTATTACGATTTACTCGTATTACAAAGCGATTTTTCCCATTTAAATAAATGGAAAACTAATTAATCAGTTCCAGTCTCCAAAACCATGCAAAATGCCTTCTTTGAGGTATATTCTAAACGAAAACGTTCAGCAAGAAATAAAATAATCATACATGAATAAAAACTAAGTGATTAAACAAGAAGGATCTACTGTATAGCGAAAAATTGAAATTTCTTAACTCACAGGCTGACTATCAGGAACAGAACGCATGGGCTTGAACACCACTTCATTGACGCTGACAAATAATGCATGACATAGTAAAACTGTTGCTGTTACCATAGCAATTAAGGCAAAGATGACACCTGTAAAATAAGGGCTGCTGTTACCATAGCAATTAAGGCAAAGATGACACCTGTATAATAAAGGCAAATTATTCACATATTCCCTATTCTGTCTCGTTAACATATACTCAGAAATCTCCCTAGTTTACACTATATATCTCTTCCTATTTTGCGTTTAATTGCCTCAATGCCTCATTCCCCGGAAAAGATGTAATGAAAATCTATGTGCATCTTCTATCGAGTTTTTCACTCACCTACATTGAACCACAGCCTCAATTTTTTGCTCCATACTGTTCCCACGCGAAGAAAAATATGATTCCATCTTGTTGTGAACCAGCGTAAATTGAAGAAAGATATAGTGATGTTGTGCCGCAAAAGAAATGAGAGTAACTTCGGTCCGAGGTACGAGTTATTCTGTGAGAAAATGATAGCAGTATCAATACCCCAGGAAAGCACACTCACACTCTTAGAGCTATGTCTGGGAATTCGGGAAATCTAATTCTAGTTAAGAACTATTAACACTATTAACTAACAAACCACAATTAATTGAATGCTACTCACAATTATAAATGTGTGCGCCAAGTGAAGGGATGACCAAAAGGCCAAAATAATTGCCAAAAACGTCGTTGGTAACATCTTAAGCCATTTTCATCCCTGTACTACGTTTGCATTCGATCTCTCGAAGTCTCGAAATCGCTGTGAAATTACGAACTCATATTCAGATAAAATTGCAATTACATCAACATGCGTGAGGTGGCTTTTTAGGGACTTGACTAAAAATCTATGAGAATACTGAAATATTACGGTAAAATTACCGATTTAATGGTTTTGCAATACAGATTTCCGCTGCATGTGCTTTCCCCGATGTCAACTTTTAATTTGAGGTCAACAGATCGGTCATGGGTTACCAATTTCAACGATGTAGGAATGTTATCGAGCAATTTTCTATATTGGACTGATCGGTTAATTCTTAAAAAATTTAATAATTAATTCATATTTCAGATTAAAAAAAATGAGCTGGAGTAATGGGCTAAGTGAAAATGTCTTGCTCGAGTCTGGGCTGAACTCTGAGCGTTTCTCTATTTGAAAGTATCGTTCACTGCGCCCACTAGAGACTTTGGTAAGAACGGGACTGTTTGTCAATCAGCTGAGACGCAGCCAGAGCGATCACATCACAATGGCTGCACCAAGATACTATCAACTCTTACGTAGGGTAACAATTTAACGTCACACAATGAAAATAGGCAAAAGTCATTGTGTCATCAGAGGCAACCGTTGTCAATGGCAATAAGGCACTTGGCGACTAAAAAATAGAATTTTTCATTTCATTGATCATCGGCATATTGAACGCAACAAATTATCATTGATATATGGTTTGCCTGCGCAAAAAATAGATGACAAAGAATAAAACGGTTGAAAACATTATTCCCGATATATGCGAATGCAAAATAAAGAAGAGGAACAGGAGAGTGGCTGTTCAGAGGCGTCGTCCTACGCGGAAATGCGCTCAGGCGGAATTAGCGAGAATGAAGATTCGGTATGTAGTAGTGAATCTATTGATAAACTAGCGTCTATACCGGTAGAAAACTTCGTGGATCCAGCTGGAGAGGCGGAGAATGCAGTAATTCACGAGGAGAATGAACTGAAATTCAAGCCTGTAGGAATTAAATTCCATCAGAAGCCAGATTCCAAGGCTCTAGCTCTCAGTTGGCGTGATAACAATGATCAGAGTTATCACACGAAAGTTCTTTCAGATGTGGACGTTGGTGACGTTCAGCAATATCTGTATTCCGAATACGATCTACTCAGCGGAACAGAAGACGAAACGGAGTGTACTTACGAGAAACTTCGCAAAAGACAGGAAAAACTAGCAGCTGTTTTAGAAGATTCCGACAGTACAGAAAGCGAAGACGGACAAATCGGTGTCTTTTCCAAAAGGAAAAAATCCGGTATACCGAACAGTGAAGGGTTGAGTAAGAAAAATAGAAAGCAGTTAAGGGCGAAGTATAGAACATCGATCGATGGTTATAAGAAGGTAATTAGCGAATCAAACGCAAGACTTCGTAAAGCTAGAGAGACGAGACGAGTTTGCGAGGATCGTTTGAAGCGACACTCTGTCATTCATAGCTCCATGGGAGAGAGCGATGTTACCTCGGAAGGTTCCAGTGAATCAGAAAAGAATCTTGATGAAAACCTTCAGAATTCGAATAAAGTAATTCAGGAATCTAATACTAGTGAGTCTGACAGCCAAACAGAGATGACCGACGCACTGCTTCAGCCGTGGTATGATATCGTTAATGCCGCATTCAATTCTGCATTGGAGCATTGTAATATTAAACCAAAGTCGCAAAGTCGCAAACCGAAGTTTTCACAGGATTCTGATTCCCGTTCTGTTTCCGATTCGTATTATTCTGACGATTCAGTTGACGAACGAACAGCAGGAAGTGAT
>QXVX01009351.1:0-24284 GCA_013436065.1 Halocynthia aurantium | reverse complement strand
CGAAAAAGTGAGACAGACTGGCCTTACAAGAAATGTCATTTATTCAATCACATTTTCAAAAAACAATGGCCAAATGCTACAATACATTTATTTTCTAATTTTTATTTAACCATACGGGGGCCGGTCAACGTCAGCTTGAGGGCTAAAGGGTGTGTGACACGCGGGTCGTGCTATGCCCAGGTCTGCTGTAGAGGAAATAGCGTTACACATCATCGTCATATACAATTGTATCTCCATGTTCGTCCTCTAGTCTTTAACATGTTCCATACTAGTATTTATAACTATTTGGGCTGTTGGCTTCAGCGGTGAACTTATAATCAAAGGGCATCACTAAAGGTGTAGCTGTAGCTCCAGCTTACTGATATCCATGTATTGACAACCCCTTTTTCACCTTGTTTTCTGAAAAGACTTTAAAGCAAAATGCGAGAATGAAATATCCGAAATAAACCAAGAATGGGCAAGAGAAAAGGAAAAGTTGGAAGCAAGGATTAAGTATTTGGTAAATAGTACATTTCAATCGATAGCATTTGTAGCGCGCCATCATTAACAGCCGTTTTATTTTGTTCCAGGAACACGTAAAACCGTATGCAAACGCAACAGCCGAGGTTGAAAGTTTGATAGCCGTTCTGGACATGAAAAATGAGGAAATCCACAAGTTTCAAGCAAAGGTAATCCTTATTTGCCCCTGTTGTGGTTGGGTGGGTCAAGGTTGCGATTATAGGTGGGAGAGTTTATCATTAGTTTAGTCTGTCGTTTGAACCGCTACAAATACACTCGGGGGGGGGGGGAGGAACTCCGCTATCGTTGTCCAGTATTCTGAAGGTCACATAAAACAAACGTAATACTTCGGTTAAATGATGATGATCTTGGTATGGTATAAATCAATACAAGTTTTTGTCTGTATACTTCAATTCTATTCACAGGCTCGTATCATCAACACAAATTTGATGCTACAAGCTAACAAGCAAGCATTACCAATCACAATCTTAATATTAGAATCAGTATCAAGTATATTTTATACTCCACGTCTCAACCAGTATCACGCGACTTATTTTCCACTCCCTGCCGCTTGCTTCGTTATTCGGCTTCTCTCTGTATATGTGTATACACACAGTTGAATATCATGTTTAGGAAGTGATTATAGAGCTTCACATATCTTCCAGCATAAAACGTTCGTACATCTCACGCCATTTCGTCACCCGTTATCGTTATATTCTCCACTACTATTTGGTCACAAGTATTACCATCATCAAAACTCTGTACAATTCTATTCCCGATACCCCCATACTTTCTTTTTATCGGCCTCTATCCTTATCTATTAAACTTTTTTGCAGGTGACAAAATATAGTATGCAAAAAGAGGAAATTACTTCGCTGAACAAGAAGATCGAGCAGTTATTGCGAAAGAACGAAGATTTAACTGTGTTTTTACGGGAAAAGGTCACCGAAATCAGGTATACGTTTACTTTACTGAAGCTTGAAAGTGTGAATATTTGAAGGTACCATCGGCATGATTTTCGTCTGGGCACAGTGTACCAATCTCTCGTTATATGCAAGGGATACATCCCGAGATAACTTCACATAGCGTCAATCCTAATATCAATGGAGAAAATAGAAATATGTTCTGACAACAACATACAGTCATAATTTAGCCACCATTGCATACCAAAAAGACGCAAATACATTACCATCAATCTAGCTGACTTATGTACTGTATTAGTGTAGTATCAATAAACTCTTTTCGCTCTAACTCTACGCAGAAAATTGGAATCGGAAAACAACAAGCTTCATCGCTTGATTGAAGACGAGCAGAAACGTTCCGAGAGACTTCAACACCACAACGAGGAATTAGTTTATCAGATTCATTGTTCCAGTCCGACATCTTCACCTTTCAATCCAGTGTTCGCCCCGTCGCCAACAGTATCGAGCTCTAGCTTGAACACAAGTCCGAAACATATAAGTGGTGCCGCTCTTCAATCGAATAAAACGAATGGCAGTTTATCTTCGACGTTTCCCTATAGCGGTAGTGATAAAAGACACTGCTAAGAGTTAAGTTATCATTTAACATTCAAATGGGAGTTCATTGTATGAATATTCAAGTTCTTCTAGTCTGCCATTGCAATTTTTACGTTTTTACCCAATTTTTGCATGCTCATTTAATGATTAGAAGTCTCAACCTCAGCAGAAATATTAAAATGGTAAGGCTTCTCATATATATATATATATATATAACAGTGATTAAAAAAAGCCTAAAGCAAAAAATAGGTTTTAACATATCATGTTAAATTTCTTAGTATGTCCACAATAACATATTCTCACAAGAATTCAATGGAGGTACAAGAGATTTATTGCCCATCTGAACTCATGCGTGTAAAAACTTCTTGACGACAAACGGTGGCAACTAAATATTGGGATAATTATTCTGCTATACGGTTGTTCGCCCACCTTATGGCAAATTAATTCACTAATTTTATTTCACAAGCGTGGTGATCTATTATTGATAAATGTAAATTTGAAACCACTGTATGTCAACGATTTGCTTTTAATTCGGTTTGCTCACTTTGTTGAACACGTTTTTATAAGTTATTGAAAACTATGGTGTTTTGTGCTTCCTTTCACTTTTAGTCTACTTACCTGTTTTCTTCAGTACAGTACACATAACTAGCAGCTCACTGCTTCACACTTTGTTTTCTGTAATTCAATTCTATTCAGGATCTATCTCTCATAGTTGTAAGTAAGAAATTGATAGTGCTGTGTTAGCAGTTGTGAGATTTTTTTCTTATATGCTATTTAGTTTTCACGTGTTTGGTAACAATATTGTGTTTCTGAATCAAAATTTTAAATAGGCTTACTCACTGTGTGTCTCATTTCTTTCATTCTGTTCGAAAATGCTTCTAAATTGTGTCAGGGCACTTTTATGTAACCAGTATAGAATGAAACTACATTTCTGAAGATTGTATTATGTTCAGTAAATGATTTTATTTGCTAACGAACTCTGTTTTATTTTATGGTGGCGTGAAAGGTCAGACAGACTTTGGTGTTTCTGGTTCTGAAGGAGATTGAGGCGTATGCGAACTATTCATGTAGCATCATCTAGATAGGTATGCTACTGCAAAAATAAAACAAGGTCCCCGGTTTCTGGTTAAAAGCAGTTCGCATATATATGACATTACCACGAGTCACTACATCACTGAGTTTTACTGGAAAATTTGTGTGATAACAGCGAAAGTTAGTTTGCATTGTAGTTTTGAAGCAATGTGGCCTTTTTTCATTGGATCTTTAGTAAATTTTGCAAGGAGGTCCAGATGTATGAGAGTATAACACAAAAATTAAAAAAATCCTTCCCGGGCTCCATAGAATACCACTTGGGGGCTGAAATCCTATTTCTGACAGCTCCGCGACGCCCTCCAGCAGTCAAAATAATAATTCGATCTACTGAAAGCATGGTCATCTTCTATATTTCATTTTGCCGCGAGGCCTGTCACTGCTATGTCGGTTCCCAATCAGATTGGGATCAATATCCACTGGCCATGAGTGTGATGCTGCACGTTAATGTTGGCGAGAGGAAGTGGTAACGAATTGTGAGAGCCTGTGCAAGTATTTGCGCTATGTTGGTGCAAGCTGTCACTCAACGCCTGTCCTCAAAAATTATTGCCAGTCCGCGAAAGCTTTCACCACGCTTTCACCCAACTTCCACCATTCTAGCCTAATGAAGGCAGAATTGTTTTTTTACCTTGTGATTCCATTTTTAGACGCTGTAACATAACGAGTCAACAGACTAAATTTGATGAGCTTTTACACGCGTTCAAATCTGAACAGGTCACTGATATCTCTTAGGAGTGAATGGATTTGAAGAATGTTCCTTCTGATCAAATTAAAGCCAGTTTGCTGGATATATATGAAATCAGCGAAAAATAAGTTTGCTGTTTTTTAGCTTTTTTAAGCTGTTTGTGACATTGCCGTAGAAAAATTATTGAAAAGGCTTGGTAGGCGAATAAATACAATAACTACCCGAGTATTCAAACAAAGACCATTGCATACACCTGCTCTAGCGTAACGACGTAAATAAGCGAGCTCAGTGCAAGCTAATAAAGACCAAAGTCCGTCGAAATAACCCTGACAAAAGATAAGAAAGATGTTTTTTATGCTGAATTGTTATTAATTTACTTCTGTGAGGTTTATTACAGCAATTCCGTGTTAGTAAAATCAGCTTGACTTCCATAAATTACTGTTAAGTAAAATTCGAAGGCGAGATATTTACGAAAGTGTGGAACTTTACTGCAGAAACGACTACTATGGCTGAAAAATCTAGAAACGTCGAGACTACTATCTGCATGGTGGAAGAATCGAAGAAATTTGACTTAGAAAGTAAGTGAAATATCCAGGAGGGAGGGAATTGTATTGTGAGTGTACGTTTTACGTCATCCCGCCGCGCTACGAATACCATCCATACTACTCCCATATGTTATCACATATCTAATCACAAGGTTGCGAGATATGCATGCTATAACTAACCCCAAACTCTAACGAACTTGTATCTTGGGGTGTGTAACCAACCATATTGCAGTGTGTGTTGGGGTCAGTTATGTAAGTCCCCAATATATAAGCTCATTTCAGTTCGTATGTATATATGGGGGATGTTTACGAATCCAAGGTTAGGTTCAGTGTTTTATATATTTAACATCAATATAAAGTAAACTGAATTTCAATTCTGTCTCATGTTACACGGCCATATCTACAATTTTGCGCGTTTCGTCGACTTTAGATATAAGATAGATTTATTTATTATAAACAGTTATGTATTTTTATTTCAGACGAAATATCGATTCTCATGAAAGAATCCAAGTTCCACGAATCCCTGGGACTTCTTGAACAACTTCAAC
This sequence comes from Halocynthia aurantium, assembly GCA_013436065.1. Lineage (NCBI taxonomy): Eukaryota > Metazoa > Chordata > Ascidiacea > Stolidobranchia > Pyuridae > Halocynthia > Halocynthia aurantium. Next base: position 19,402 of record QXVX01009351.1, on the reverse strand, counting down.
CGATGCAAAATGATACTGCAAGGAAGATAAACACCCAACTCATGATATCGCGATGTCAAATAAAATTGGCAATGCCACACAGTGGCGCTAAAGAGATGAAAAAGCTGATTACATCTTCACCAGTGCAACCAAACGACTTGAAGGAAACGGCAAATAACGACGTCAAACAAAAGAAATATGTTCGAGCATTTCTTTACTATTTCTCGGCGAGTAAATTTTACAAAGAAAAATATATTGGTGATGATGCAGCGCAAGGTATCAAGGCATGTGTACAAGCTGTTGAGATGTTTGTGGAAGAAATGATCCAGCAGGATGACGGGAAGAAGATCGTCACTGATTACGTCATCCCGGCACTGAACGAAGTCACAGATGATCTCAGCAAAATCCCAAATGCAGATCCGAGATATCAAGTAAGATTGCAAGCCTGGTGTTTACAAAGCATTGGATTGTGCTACAAACATTGCGAAGATTATCAACAATTTGCCGATAATGTTGAATCCGCCATCGAGCTCTTGAAGAGAGAATTAAAAGAAGATGCCGATGACTATCGGGTGTTTGGAATTTGTCTTCATAGATCTGCTGAAGCTCATGAGAAATTGGATCAGAAGAGGCAAGCAATGGATCTGTATGAAAGAGCTATCCAGGCAAAGAACAAATCAAATAACTGGCCGAATGATGAGAGTAAACATGAGAGCACAAATGTTTCACAGGAAAACATGAAGGGTATAGTGAAAGTCGCGTTAGGTAGGTTAAGTGTATATTGTCATGAATTTTCTTTACATTTGAAGAAATATCTTGATAGAGAACTGTTAATTTGTTTGCACGATAACTGTTCTGACTCTTTTCTTATTTTGGCAGGTGACTCAATCAACTTAATGAAGAAATCCAAATTTTCTGAGGCTCTGGATCTTATTCGTGAGAGCGAACCGTTGCTAAGAGATGTGGAAGGGAAAATAAAAGCTCAGCTCGCAACGGTAGAATGTCACATGATGATGGAGCAACATCGTAACGTAGTCAGAGAGATGGATGAACTTGCTCGATTGACACTTTCTTCAGAGAGAACAGCCGATGGTGTCAAGAAAATGGCAGAAGATGACATCACAGAGCAGTTGTACATACGTGGATTTCTTTGTTACTTTTCTGCATGTAAATTATACAAAGAGAAATCTGCTGGAAATGATGCAGTGAAAGGCATCAGAGCATGTGTGGAGGCAGTGCGGCAGTTTGTGGAGAAAACGGTCAACCAGAGTAATAAGGTGAAGAAGATTGTCACTGATTACATGATCCAAGCACTGGAGGAGGTCACTGATGATATGAGCAAAATCCTAAATTCAGATCAAAAAATTCAAGTTGAACAACAGGCTTGGTGTTTCTACAACATTGCGTGGTGTTACAGCTACTATCAGGATTATGAAAGATTTGCCAAATTTAATAAATCTGCGATTGAATTAATGAGGAAACAATTGAAGGGAGAGGCAAAGAAGTATTACCTGCTTGGACGTTGCTACAACAATGCTGGTGTTGCTTACTCACGCATGAATCAAAATGAGACATCGAAAGAAATGTTCAGAAAAGCACTGGATGTTTACAAAAAAGTAACTGATTGGCCCGATGAGGATACAAAGAATTTTGAAATCAAGCGATCAGAAACAAATCTTAGAATATGAATGATTTATTTATTCTTAAGTGCTTACATATAAATCAAACTGCTTAGAAGTCAACTTGTAACGGATGAAATTGCCCTTTAGCGGAATATAGGAAGTATTCTGGAATATTCTTGGGCACAGTCGATAAACCTTTCAATTAGCTTCTGTCTTTGATATCACATGTGTGTTGCCTGATAGTCCACGGAATTAAGGGGTATGTCCGGTACAGTCTTAAGTGTTCTAGATATACTTGTCAGTCAAATTTGTTCTTTGTTCTCATCACATGGTCATGCGTTTCCCTGGTTTAAGATTGCTGCTAGTCATACGATATTGTAGGCGGATAGTTTGCATGCCCCTATGGTTTAGATTTAGATAGAGACTAGGTAGTTATGGTATTTAATTGTTTCTGTTGTCGCTAACTCTAGAAATCTCACAAACACTTGTAATTAGATCACTCACAATTGGGTTTATCTTGTGCGCATTCATTCGGACTAGTTGAGTATTACGGTATAGTCCAATGGTTCTCAACCTGTGGTACGCGTACCACTAGTTGTACGCGGGAGCTTTTCAAGTGGTACGCGAGCAGCTTTGAATTATTGCAACAATTAACTTTTGAGCTGGCTAAAATATGCCGACAACGCTTTCTCTTTTTCTTCCATACTGTATGTATTCGCTGAATGGCGTTTATAGCGCTACCAGTCCTTGTCTTTACAGATCGTCCTCGCCCGCTACTGCCCGCCTAAATATTTAAGCATGTCGAAGCGAAAGTATATCTCCGAATACATTAAGTATGGCTTCATTGCTATCGTACATAATGGAGAAAGTTTACCGCAGTGCGTGGTCTGCATGAAAACCCTTTCAAATGCAGTCATGAAACCAAGGGGTCCCAACCCCAAAAAGGGGGCTTTGTTGGTGGTACGCGGCCAGATTAAAAAACACTGAAGTGGTACGCAGTCAGTAAAAGGTTGAGAACCACTACCGGGTATACAAAGACTTGGATTTTAGTGAATAAAGTGGATCATTATAAAGCTCGTGCATTCCTAGCTGTAAGAGACTCAAACGTAGGTACGTGGGGCAGTCAAGCTTCAATCATTTCGTAACATCAACCCGCAGTCCCTACACAACTCGTAAAATTCTGAGGTGTAATTTAGTTTCAAGTGTTTTCTTGCCAGATGAGTATTATTTGCTTTAAATGCTTTCTATAATTCGGGCAACAATATTGGTTAACCAAATTTATTATTATGCTTTGCCTTCATAGCAGTAAAACAGTCCACTGTGCCTATATATATTCACACGAAGTCATAGCAGAACAAAACTTATTCTTTCAAACGCCCCTGAGGTATCATATATGGAATAATAAACGCTTAGTAAATATACATAGATACATCACAATTCAATTATCATTAACTATCCTTTCAGGTACTAGTTGGTGAATATTCACCATCCTCTTGCGAGATACATCTCGAGCCAATGACGTCGACGGTGTGTCTCCAAAAACCTGGTTCCTTTGCTCAGCTCAAATTTGGTGAGGATTACGCACTACTGAACTACTACTTCTAAGTCGTCGTATTTTGAAAGTAGTGATGAAATTACATCCATATTATATGACCCATCCTATATGATCAAGTTGGATTGGCTGATTAGCTGACTCAAAGAAACTTTATTTTGTTTGTGGTTCAAAACATTCCACATGTGACTGGTAAAAAAAAGGAACAAAGAAACGAATAATAAAATTCAAGGAAAAAAATTACAGTGAAAGTGGATGTGATGATGTGAAAAGTGATGATTATACAATGAAAAGTCAAAATATAAAGTGGGTTCCCGTGCTCTATCTCCTCCCTTCCTTCTTTGTCGCCCTATTCTACATTCATGAAAACGCCATGGTTTTCTACAATTATAACCCTGGATGGTTGCTTGGCAGAAAAGAAAGATTCACGGAACGATTCACGCACGTATTCGCAGGCTCGAAACGCGTCAAAGTTCTCGGTCTTATAGACTCCGAATGAGGAGACAAACTTCTCAATCCATGAATCGATGAAGTCATCATCTAAATTCAGAGACGACTCCATCGCAGGTGGCTGGGGGCTTACAGGTTCTGCCTTCTCCCTCGTGGCGTCTAGAACCTTTCTAAACACTTCACTTTTCCACTGCAAGTGATGCGCCTGGAAACAAAACAGTATAGATTCAACACCTTATTTAAAATCGCAGGCATTCAAACGTTACCTTTATGAGGTGCTCAGGAACAGAGAGGAATTGCATAACTTTGCCGCACACTTTGCCATAGCTGTTCTTAAACTGGCACGTCACAATTCTTCCACGGTCACTTTCAAGAGTCTCCAAAAGTTGATCAAGGGTTTCCTTCATCTTTTCCGACAGAATTCGTCGTTTTTCATCGCGGCATATTTTCTTTTTAGTAATTTTTCCCATTTTTGTTACTTAATTTATGGCTGTAAAGACAAAAATTGAGAATATCCTATTTTTTTACTCCATTTACGACTGTAAACGACAAAAATTGAGAATATCCCATGTTTTTTTACTTAATTTATGGCTGTAAACGACAAAAATCGTCTGTGTCGAACGTTTTACGTACAATACTTGCGTATCCGCGTGCTCTATCCAGTCAATTTGTCCAAAGTAGCGTATCCACCACCTCTGCAGGCGCTTCCACTTCCCTCGTAGCGGAAACATTATTCACACATGCACAACTGAATAATCGGGATACCTCGCCTCGTACTCGTTATGTCTGCATATACCATTTCAGCACTAGCTTTTAGGTAGCCAACCCCTACAACGATCTAGCGTCTAGCTGAATATCACTTGACTTGAAAACCTGCAAGGCATAGTTAGCTTCGAGAACGAGCATTTCAGTTATTAGTCATAATCAGTCACCGTCTTCATTACCAAGTCTTTCAACTCTACTGACTTTTAACTCTTGCAGCGAAATTCCAATTTGCTTTAAGACTATTCTTTCGTACTCAACCTGCTCGACATAAGCACGCATAACTGAAGACTCCAAATATCAACCAGATAATAAGAGAGAGAGATCGCGCCTAAGAGCACTATTCTCGGGACGACAAAACGAGAGCGAAGGTTCCCGCGCAGTTGGGTTTTACTCCTGTTATAATAATTCTTTGTCTCTTGCCGTATATTTCGAGGAAGACGAATCTCCCCTGAACATACCATAACACTCCTCGATAAGAATATTCTCGATTTCTGTAGTCTAGATTCTAAAGCTATTTGGGCAGTTTGCTCTCTCAGTGCAGTAGCTCCGACCTCATCCAATGTAACGTTACTAAAATATGGATGGGCGCATGCTGTCGTGAACATAATGTCGGCGAATAATCTCGTACCCAACAATTAGCAACAAAACTACATTATGACGTAACATAAAACCGCTACACGGTACGAGATAGTTTTGACCATCTGCAGATCGGCGCATTCTCCCCTCTCATTAAAATAAAACCTAAATAAGCAATATCAATTCCTTTTTTACTAGGTTGCTTTATTCCGCACAGTCTAGATCAGTGATTCTCAACCGCGGTTTTCAGAGCAGCATGCGGCTCTCAACTATACTTCTTGCGGCTCCCAATAGGCTAACCCTTTGAAAAATATATCATTGCCATTTGTAACAGATTTGTCATTTCATTGTACTTAAATTATTTTCACTTGAATGAGAGTGCGGGTTATAACATATTTGATACATTTGTGTAAAATTGCCATTNTCCAGTCATCTCTGTAGAAGACTATAGATTTTTTTCCGCTAGATGGCGGTAGCGCTGTCTTATGTAGGATTTGTTTAGAATTTAGACTCGTGAGACGTTATATTGCAGTGATTCTAAACTGCGGTTTTCAGAGCCGCATGCGGCTCTCAAGTATCCTTCTTGCGGCTCCCAATAGGCTAACCCTTTGAAAAATATATCATTGCCATTTGTAACAGATTTGTCATTTCATTGTACTTAAATTATTTTCACTTGAATGAGAGTGCGGGTTATAACATATTTGATACATTTGTGTAAAATTGCCATTTACTGATATTTATCGGTAGTAATTAGTCTATTATACATCCTAATACATCTTATACATCCTTTTAATGTCTTTTTTTAATAACCTGTGTTGTCTTCATGCGGCTCCCTACGAACTTGAGGTTTCGAATTTGGCTCTGTCACTAAAAAAGGTTGAGAACCACTGGTCTAGATTCTAGAATACAGTACAAGATATAGCTTGAAAAAAACTTCAATGACTAACATAATCTCATAAATAAAAGAGAAACTGCTTGTGCGTTTGTATGTTCGTTCGCCCAGAACTCCAAAAGTACGCGACTGGGCGCTCTGAAAACTTGTACGGGGATCGGGTCCAGGCTGGAATAGGTTATATTCTCCTTTTTTTCAAATAGGAGTCCCCATCGCGGCCCCAGATCACTTTTTGATTAACTTGGTATAATTGGATAATTGGCCACTGTGACATCACAACTTGATAAATCGGAGACTCGACGGGCTAATGATCGGAGACTCGACAGCCTAGAAATGCTTTATGACATCACAAAGACCAAGATTTTGAACGTAAGCGAGTTATTCAACGCTATTCTTTTCTGGTCAACGGGATAGAACTGATACAAATTCCCCCATTCATTTAAATGAATAAAGAAAGGCCGGGTCACTTAAAAAAATGCAAGCAGCTAGTAATACATAAACCAACAGTGCTTGGAAAATTGGGTCGATTGAATCAGGTTAACTCCGGAAAAATGTATTTCGAAACTCGAATACCTTTTTCGGGTCGGCCTTAACGAGTGACCAAGCGTTGAAAAATCCTTAATAACTCGCGGCCACTGGCCATGGGTCTGATACTGCACGTTAATGTTGGAGAGAGGAAGTGGTAACGAATTACTCGTATGTCTGTGCAAGTATTTGCGCACCGATGTCATGTGGGGGCAAGCTGTCTCTATACTTCGTTTCAGTCTCAGGCTCAAGCTAGTTTTAGGGCATTTACCTCAGGTCATTTTGAGTTTGAGAACATTGCTGTCTTTAGTTTTTCAACAAAGACACTGATAATACTCCTTTAATACCAAGTCTTGCAAAGACGATTAGTTGGCATTAGACAAACAATTGCTTATCTATCACTTATTTAATATCACAGTGCGGACTATCCTGGGATAATTAGCTTTAAATGTTTTCTATAATACGGGAAACAATAACCAATCAAAATCCAATATCCAATGGTTTAACAAAGATGGTCCAACAAGGGTACATCACAATTTAAATATTATTACCTATCCTCTCTGGTACTAGTTTATAGTAGGACTGTTTCTCCAAACACCTGGTGACTTTGTTTAGCTCAAGTTTGGTGAGGATTACGACTAACCTCATCCGACTTAACCAGGTTTTCAGAGCACTCCTGAACTACTACTTCTAAGTCGTTGTATTATGAAAGTAGTGATTGAAATGGCATCCATATCCTATGACTTATAATCCTATATGATCAAAATGGATTGGCTGATTAGCTGACTGAAAGAAACTTTATTTTTTTATGTGGTTCGAACACATTCCACATATAATCATGAGAAGTCATGAGAAAATAGGGAATCACTAAAACGAAAGGCAAAGAAACACAAGGAAATGAAAATCAATGATAATGAAATGCAAAGACAAAATAATATATTCAGTTATAGCATTTCTTGGTAGCTGGGCTTCTTGATTCAAATAATAGTGTTCAAAAGTAGGTTCCCTTTCTATTTTTTCCTTTGTCTTAGACTCATATATCTTGTCCATTTCTGCATTGAGGAGAACACGGGGAAACGGAGAAGCAAAACAAACAAATTCTTTTCAATATGACTCTGGGATACAAGCACACATTTAGTATACATCAACTGGTCATATGTTCGTCGATATGACTGAGTTATTACTGGAAATACTTACATCGGATACTGTGAAACAACAGGGTCACTCGGTATCTTTGATGGTGACTGGAAACTAAAGAAAATGGAATCAAACACGTCAGGCAAGATGATAAACGGTAACTATAATTTTTCTCTGTTCACCAACCTTCTGCGAGATACATCTCGCGCCGATGACGTCGACGGCGTTTCTTCGTCTATGACGCTCCTGCAAAATATTTCTGTTGAACTCAACTTATCGTGCAATCAATAATTACTTTCCGTCCACTAACCACTAACCAACCTTTTAGTAGTGATAGCACCAAGTTGTGCTGGATCGCATTCTGTCTCATCAAAAGATTGCTCGTATCTGCAAATAAATTTGTTCATAGCGATTCCCGATTTCCCAAGATCATTCAGTACTTGCTTACTTGATTGACACTAACTCCTCCTTTTCCTCTCCTTCTAGATCCTTAATGTCAGTCAAAGACAACGCCACCTCTACAGGCGCTGTTCCTCCCCTCGTAGCGGAAAGCATCAATCGATATTCCCTGCTTCCCGGTGGCAAGAGATGTACCTGTGTTTTAAGAAGGAAGCGAAACAGTACAGATGTCGTCGATTAATCACTTTATTTAATTCGGGCATTCAATTTTCACCTTTTCAATGTGTTTCGGAACAGAATGGTAGGCCAGGCTACGACCACACACTATCCCACTTCTGTACTTAAAAGTACATTCATATTTTTTTTGAAAGCTAGGCCTGCGATATTTCAGCCGTTCAATCGCTGACCTAGCAACGTCGGGGTGTTTTGTACGACAGTGTTGGGCCCAGTTGCGGCGATATGATTCACCGCATATCCCACAGCTACGTTCTCTATTATAAAAATTTATTTTTTCCATATTTGCAAACTAGTTACTAGTTACGTACTATACCTAGAGCAGTGCTGTAAAGTGTAAACGACAAAATTTGAGGATAAGAATGAGATGATGAAACTTGCAGAAGAATCAGTCAAAGGCAAGCTCAAGAAATCCCTTGACAGAAAACATTATTTACACATGCACAATTGCTTTGCAGAGCTGAATATTCGGTCTACCTCGCCTCGTACTCGTTATGTCTGCAAATACCATTTCAGCACTACCTTCCAGGTAGCCAACAACGTAGCCTTACAACGATCTCGCTGAATAACAATCGCAGGATCAACCTTATATTTCTTGCCTCTCGGTCTCAAAACACACCCCTCCTCCCATCCGACAAAGAAACTGCTATACCCATACAGAACACTCTTTCGCACCAGCCAGACCTTTGACTACAAGCAAAGAAGCCGGTGCTTAGTCATAGTCAGTCACCGTATTTAATTCCAATTCATCTGAAATTCTGAAATAATGTCTCTAGATTCTGGAAACACGAACACGCGAGCCATGCGTTGCTTCTCCCGGTTGAAATGTCTCTGTTTCTGAACCGTGAAATCACGTGACGTAACCAAGACGGTCAAGTAGGCTATCGTAGCCTGTTATAGCTTGACCAAGCTACCGGTACCGCAAATAAACGATTGTTTACTGCTATAGTCCATTGCCACCAAAATGGTCTTTCCTCTTCTGTGCAAGCTCATCCTTCTCATTAAATTCGAGTAAAATCCATTACACCATTTTTTTATCAATTTTACCTTCTTATGTTTTCTTGGTGTTCCGCGAGGCGAGATAAAAAGCGTAGGTGTTCCGGGGCTAAAAAAGTTTGAGAAACGCTGGACTTTACACTATCTGCAGATCGGCGTCTTTGATATGCCGTAATTAATGGGACTAATTTGCAGAGATTGTCCCAAAGAAATGATGTGCAATACCCAATGACGTAATGCGGGCTGATGAGCACGTGCTACGCAGCGTTACAACAGTGAGAAATAGCTAGTAATCTAGTGGTCAACCTAGTGCAGAGGTGGGTAACATTGTAGCACTCCCGAGCCAAATACACTTTACCGGATTAGACAGCGGGCCGCACTTCAATTTCACATCGACTATCTACTAGTGTAGTGGTTCTCAAACTGGGTTCCGCGGTCTCCAAATGGTTTTAGAGAAGCCGCGAAGTACATTGAATTGTACTAAATGGATGTAATAAACCAAAAAAATACATTTTTGACTTACCTTCCTGATTTACTATATTAATATAATGATAAAAATGAGTTCACACGTGTTCCAACTGGAGCAATCTAGAACTACCATGGCATTAAAGTATTTTCAACGGCAGTCCAGCGTCATAATAATTTAATATAACTTTTTATGGGACAGCGAATCATTGAAAAAAATTCAGGGGACCGCTACGCTATTTTTTTAAAAAGGTTGAGAACCACTGTACTAGTGACTGGCATTAAAGAATCTATTTCGTTTTTCAGTGGCACTGAATTTCTGTTACGGGCCGTACTCTATTCTAAAACTGCAACTTTACGCTGGCCGCAGACAGTGCCGGTGTAACAGGCCAGAGTATACCCCTGCCCAGAGTATACCCGGGTATAAACTGGCCTGGCCAGAGTATACCCCGGGTATATTCTGGCCTAGGCCAGAGTATACCCCCCCCCAGGCCAGAGTATACCTCCCCTGTGTTTTACATAACTAAGTCGGTATTTCTAGTCCACAATATACCTCTCTTGTCCAGAGTATACCTACTAGTCCAGATTACACTTCCACACTTCCCTTGTATGTTCCTTAAATATGTTGGTATTTCTAGTTCAGAATATACCTTTAGTCCAGATTATACCTCCGTTGTATGTTTCTTAAATATGTCGGTATTTCTAGTCTAAAATATGCCTCTAGTCCAGAGTATACCCCCCTAGGCCAGAGTATACCTAACTTGTGTTTTACATAAATAAATNTCTAGTTCAGAATATACCTTTAGTCCAGATTATACCTCCCTTGTATGTTTCTTAAATATGTCGGTATTTCTAGTCTAGAATATGCCTCTAGTCCAGAGTATACCCCCCTAGGCCGACATATTTAAGGAACATACAAGGGAAGTGTAATCTGGACTAGTAGGTATACTTTGGACTAACGAGGTATATTCTGGACTAGAAATACAGACTTAGTTATGTAAAACACAAGGGAGGTATACTCTGGCCTAGGGGGGTATACTCTGGACTAGAGGCATATTCTAGACTAGAAATACCGACATATTTAAGAAACATACAACGGAGGTATAATCTGGACTAAAGGTATATTCTGAACTAGAAATACCGACATATTTAANAGGGAGTATTCTGGAATATTCTTGGGTATAGTCGATAAACCTTTCAATTAACTTCTGTCTTTGATATCACATGTGTGTTGCCTGATAGTCCACGGAATTAAGGGGTATGTCCGGTATAGTCTTGAGTGTTCTAGATGGACTTGTCTTTTGTTCGTCAAATTTGTTCTTTGTTCTCATCACATGGTCATGCGTTTCTCTGGTTTAGGATTGCTGCTAGTCATACGATATTGTAGTGGATAGTTTGCATGCTAATAAGGATTTGGATAGACTTGGTAGTTATGGTATTTAATTGTTCCTAGAGTGTTGTCGCTAACTTTAGAAATCACCACACTTGTAATTGGATCACTTCCAATTGATTGGTCTTTTGCACTTTCATTTGGAACATCTGAGTATCGACTTGGATTCAGTGAATAAAGTGGATCATAATAAAGCTCGTGCATTTCTAGCTGTAAGACACTCAAACGTAGGTACGCGGGGCAGTCAATCTTCAATCATTTCTCAACATCAACCCGCAGTTCCTACAGATATTTTGGGTTGCAATACAGAGTATGAAAAGCCTTCAAGGACAAACGCGTAAATGGAGAAGGATGCCATTTATTTACATACAAATAAAGGATATTTTTTTTCATCACTTAATAATTATCAATTTTTTTTACTCCCTTTTCTGTAGTCTGTCTTTTTAGCTGACATTTTTTGGCTGGGTAACCCGGCACTGGCAGCAGGTTGCCTCTGACGCCTCTGCAGCAGGTACACCTCTGACGTAGTGTATACGGATGAACACGCGCGAATGTACATAGGTAAAGGTTAATGCAATTCGCTTTTGCTGTAATTTATTGCTTCTTCGTTGCGACTAGGACCCTACAACGTATATGGATGGAGTTTATATCACGTAACGTGACGGATTACAAATTGGCTAGTAGAAAATAAAAGTACTGTATAACACATATATTACTAGTTTAATTTAAACATAAATATATAAAGTATTATTGCGTAATACGTAAACACGTAAATGTTAGGGAAGACAATAAACTAGTGACCCTTGACATTTTTATTGAATGTGACCTGAAAAATGACGCTTAATTGTTTAATTCTGTTTCCATTATCATTTCAGAGGTACCGTATTTATTACGTATGGTGCTACTGATGTTTTCTCAATATCGAACATGGCGGGTAAAAATATCATGGCGACATTAGTGTGCCATAGAAGAGACAGAAAAATATCACTTGTCAAAATATTGTTTTTTATTCTGCAAGTTAGAGGATTTTTGTTCTCCGATGTTGTAGTTGGATTAGTTGGATTAGTTGGAAGTTAGAAATGATGTGCTTACAATTATTTAGGAATCAGAACAGTTTGCAATATGCAGTATAATCTTCTACAGATTGTAAGTTATTCACTGAGAAATCTAGATGTTTCGAAATACTATGATATCTGAAACGCCCATACGGTATTATAATTCTAGCCTTTCGAAGTTATTCAACCATTTTCATCATGTCATCCGTGTCTTTTTATATCTATCGTCATTATGTCGCAACATATTGCGTGCGAGAGCCATGTTACATCACTAAGGTAGTTGGTGAGATTGCAGGGTTTTATATCTTGGCGAGTTGTTGTTGAAAATTGTTACTGATCGTTCTCCGCCGTATAAACACTACAAATACACTGTCGCAGATACAAAGGAGGAACTCTACGATCGTTGTCCAATTGTCGGAAGGTGTATTTGTAGTGTTTACACGACAGAATACGACATGTAACAAGTAACTTTACGCCGACAAAGAAAACCCTGCAAGATGAAATAGTTAGTGAGGGTATTCGAATCTTCAAATCCTAGTTTACGAGTTGAATACCTATTCATGTAAATCAGAAACAGGTAAGGCAATATGGATATTCTCAGGGGGTAGGATATTCTTGGCTAGCATGTATGATATATATTCTGATCAGGAGAAATATAGTCTGGTCCAGCCTAAAATTGATAAATTATGATAAACAACTTTTGTGTGGTTAATTGCCTCTGCCCAGTAAAGACTAAAATAATCATTTATAATAACTTGACCAACTGCCTAGATTTTTTTTTTACTTTCTGTGCATAATTGAACATTGCTGTTTGTGAGGTATACAAAGTTCTTGAAAATTTGTAAAAGGTGCAACACGGTAAAAAAGATGAGGGGTACTGCACCAGGGTATTCCCCCGGGTATGAAGTAGCCTCAACACCAAGCATACTCTAGTCAGGGATATATGTATTCCGGGCGTCACAAGCGATGAATCAGAGTATTTGCCTAGCTAGAATGCTAGACTGTCGAGGTAGCGGCTGCTTGTTGTAGGCGAGGTAAACAGTGTGAAGGTATTTAATACTTGAGTTACAATATGAGGCTTGTTTCAATGAAATAAACTAAGTGATGGATTTACCTAGCTTTGTGGAGATGATCTTAGGGCCTTAAATTCTAACTCAGCATTCAACCAAGGCTCATAATATATTTAGTGCTGTTACAGGTCGTCTTTTCTACGAGCAGTGTCATAACGTACTGCTGTAGTCTCTAAACTTGCCAGTAAAGTTTCTCACACTCCATTTCAAAATAGTAATGTATTAAGCCAAGGATAGGGCAATAGCAGAGGACGGAGGGCTCCTCACGAGTGGAACTAGCAACGTTTCTGTTATGTCTGAATATAACCTATAGAGAAAACTATAGAGAAACTATTGCCTACGCCGTACTGTAATAAAACTTTATACAGTTCACGTATTCCTTAGCTATATGATATTGTATATGTATACAAAGTTCAACAAAGTCTAGAACAGTAGTGTTAGTTTATTTGGAAGTTTGAAAGAAAAGTCATAGCAGACGCCATTACTATGTGTTGAGCCAGACCTGATTCATTGATATAATTTTATGCGAAATGGTAATAGTAAACAATCACGTGACGTTTACGTCACTATCAAATAGTTGGATATTTTCGCAAGCTATGTATTGTGTTAAGGAAAGTTACGACATCAAGGTATAAGTATTGTGGCGAACAAGGTAAGGAGATAAACAAGTGACGTATATTTTTCACGTGACTTATCAAAAGAAAAGAAAGGCTAGAATTCCAGAACATTCTCTTATCGAAGCTGCGAGCTGCGAAGTAGGCAAGTTTTTGTATTTGTAAATCCTCAGGAGTCAAGGCATATATGTTGATATAAATAATATATTACTAATATAATAATAGTATATGTAATTAGAAATACTTTTATTTCATACTAGCCAATCTGTAACCCGTTAGGTCGACGATTTATTCATTTCGGCTCTCCGATGTTGTAGTTAGATTAGTTGGACGTTAGAAATACAGTACAGTACTTACAATCGTGTGGGAATCAGAACAGTTTGCTCTACAGTATAATAGTTTACAGATTGTAATCAATTCACAGATATTTCTAGTTTCGAGAGTACTATGAATTGAAAATGCAGGAACCTAATCATCTAAAAGCTTGGCACTGACCATAGTATTTCGTTTCAGATGAAAATCAAAGCATACAAAACTATGTATATTATTTTACGTAATTTATTCATATCCATCTTACTTATGTTGGAACAATCGACGGCGAACGAGGAAAGAAACACGAACGAAGAAACATCCGAATTGTGTAATAATTCAAATATAGAGAGATATAAAAGACATCTTAACGTAAGTAAAGAGAACATTATCGTTGCCTTTTGAGTACATGATGCCACCGGACCTGTTGATATTCCAGATATATTTAGTGTGATATATGTCATCATATAGTGAATACATGGACGAGTGATAAGGCGACCCCTTTGATATCAATAATATAATAATAATATCTTGTTTGCAATTGCTTCTATCTTATGTGACAAGGTTCAGAAACATTTCCCCATGTTTGGGACATTCTAATATTCCCTAAGCCTGAGGGACTTCAGCGTAGCCAGGGGCCAAATAGCAGCGAATAGCCCGCTATATTTCAGGTTTTCAGCGTGTACATATAATGAAGTTTGAAATGAAAAATCATTTAATAAAGAATATTGTCGCTAATTGTGGGTATTCGTTAGCTCCTTTGTTCTCGCTGGATCATGGTGATAACAGTAATATGATGATACTGTCCAATGTCTATGATGATGATATGAAGTGTAGTTTGGGGCTATTATCTCAGATTGAAAAGGCATTGATATCACAGCTACGACAATTACGCCATTCTGAAACTTACGTATTATTTTACCAATTCACTTTTTGGCACCTGGAACCGGGGATACGAATGTATAACTGGACTATACCAGCAAAAAGTATTTAGCTGCCTCGCATAAACATAGTATTGTTAGATTTCACCTGTCACAACATACGATTTAGCAATTTATTATTTTGACAGGGTATTACTTACTGTGAAGATCCCAGAGGACAATGCATTATTATGAATGGAGAATGTCGTAGATGTTTGGCTGGCTGTTATTTCAATAAAGATATCGGAGATTGTCAAGTGTGTACCGCACCGAAGACCAATAAAGAGACAAATAGCTTGGATCATTGCAAGGATGATGATGGCAGGTGAGTATAACATTTATGTACATAATTGATTGAAATTTATAATCCAGAGACATCCAGACAACAACAAAAAAACAATTTGAAAAAAACTTTGGTATATTCTGTATAGATAAATAGGACATATATATGTGGGGTTTGTTGCCATCGATCTAAACGTTTTGCCTTTTGGGTACTGATCGACTCAGTGGATTGTCTAGGAACCACACTAATTTTTTATTAACCCTTATGGGTACTAACATAATATTTCACACAAATAAAGAAATTCACGTATGATTTCAAAAAGGCCTGGGAAATTTAACACTCCAATGAGGTCATTTAGAATAATACATATACAGCCTCTCGAGAATGTGAAATTTCCCTCACTTTGCTTACCTTAACTTCTACTGTTATAGCAGAGGCCTTCATCAATATATACCAGGCTTAATGGGAAATACTAAAGACTGTTATTTGTGAGTAATAATTTTAACGATGCTTACATCATTGCGTTTTACGTATTCAGTTGGGGTGAAAAAGAAAGAACAACTAAATTTCATGCAAAAGAAGAGCGGTCTTCACGCACTACTGTGCCGTCTACTAGCTTTCCTACCATTAAAACAATCCAAAAAGTTGCTTCTACAACTACCACTCCCGCTACATCACCAATTTACGAAGGGACTCCATCAATCGTAACAAATATTCAAGATTCATTCGGAACATTCAATCACAGAAATGAATCAAAAGGTTAGTATATTTTTATTTCAATCCAGATTGTAACACAAAATACAGTCTCACACAAACAAACCAATCGAACAGAATGTACAAGATATTATTCATTAGTAATGACGAAATTATGAAACTGTTTTTATATATCACTCTTATATATTTTTATTCGTCTGTTATTTTAGTGCTGGATCCAAACTTGGATGACCCGAAAGGTGAGTTTTCATTTCTTCTGCCCGTATGAAACCGTATACACTCAAGTATGAGTCGAGTTATTTTACCTGAAAAGTACCCCAAAATTACCAACTAGACCTAACGTCAAGTCAGTTATAAAAAAGACTTCCTCACTTGAGTTTTTGTTTTTGATTTGGTGTGAATGTGAAAGGTAAATGTATTTCTTTAATGAACGAGTTTTTGAGTTAAGCTTACAGCAGTATACGATTTAGCATTAGGTTTATTTATCGGACAAAACGAATAAATAGTGGTATGCATTAATAAAACGAAAACTACTTAAATCAGTAGTAAACGTAGTCGCGAAAACTCTTCCAACCAGGAATTTATGGTGAATGACGGAAGAGTTTAGAAGTTAATGAAGCACTGGCCTAAATCGCCAGAATCGGTAAAAAAGATGAGGGGTACTGCACCAGGGTATTCCCCCGGGTATGAAGTAGCCTCAACACCAAGCATACTCTAGTCAGGGATATATGTATTCCGGGCGTCACAAGCGATGAATCAGAGTATTTGCCTAGCTAGAATGCTAGACTGTCGAGGTAGCGGCT
The DNA here is from genome assembly GCA_013436065.1 of Halocynthia aurantium. Taxonomy (NCBI): domain Eukaryota; kingdom Metazoa; phylum Chordata; class Ascidiacea; order Stolidobranchia; family Pyuridae; genus Halocynthia; species Halocynthia aurantium. The sequence continues at coordinate 2,652 of QXVX01009351.1, read as the reverse complement.
GCTTGTTGTAGGCGAGGTAAACAGTGTGAAGGTATTTAATACTTGAGTTACAATATGAGGCTTGTTTCAATGAAATAAACTAAGTGATGGATTTACCTAGCTTTGTGGAGATGATCTTAGGGCCTTAAATTCTAACTCAGCATTCAACCAAGGCTCATAATATATTTAGTGCTGTTACAGGTCGTCTTTTCTACGAGCAGTGTCATAACGTACTGCTGTAGTCTCTAAACTTGCCAGTAAAGTTTCTCACACTCCATTTCAAAATAGTAATGTATTAAGCCAAGGATAGGGCAATAGCAGAGGACGGAGGGCTCCTCACGAGTGGAACTAGCAACGTTTCTGTTATGTCTGAATATAACCTATAGAGAAAACTATAGAGAAACTATTGCCTACGCCGTACTGTAATAAAACTTTATACAGTTCACGTATTCCTTAGCTATATGATATTGNTTCTTTTTTGAATCTTAATCATTTCGATTTCGACAGACGAAGAAGAAAAAAAAGGGCACTCCTCAGATCTCTCTCCCTGGGCTATAACAGTAATTATTTTTGGAAGCATTGTAGCAGTTGCAGGAAGTGTAGCAGGAAGTTATCACTGTTACAAAAAGCGCGATAAGAAGGCAAACGACGGAGAATACGGTGATTTAATGTCGTCCAAGCGCAAAAACAATATGAAGGAAAACGGCGGAGAACCTGGTGATTCAATGCTGTCGGAGAACAATACAGTATCGTACGAATACTTAGTATAGTACACTGCTTACTTACTTCTATATATTAATGCTTTAAAATAGCTTACGATATTCCATTATTAATATAGCATATATCTTAAACTAATATAAAAAATAAAATATAATTTTTTTTATCATAAATAATTCGAAAATATTGTATCAAACTAGTGTATGTTTATGTGCGGATAACTTGGTCCTTGAATCAGCGCTCTCAAAATTTGCATAGGGGTTCGTTTTCGACAGTGACGTGACATGGTCATGTTTGTTTTTAAGTAAGGGTCTTCATCGTGGCCCAGGGCAATTTTTCGATCAATTTTGTTTTAAAAGCTTATTTTCACTTTGTGATTACATAAGCTTAATAAACTAGAGACTCCGTAGGGTAAAAATATGCTTCATGACGTCACGGATAAATTTAATGGGAAGCTTTGAAACCTGTTTTGCCTGGGTTACTAATAATTTACCAACAGGTAATAAACCATTTATCCGGCATCCAGTGTGTCATAGCAAACTTGATTGTTTTGGGTATTTGCCATGTTTTTGTTAATTTTTTTCACATTGTAAATACATTTTATAAAATAACGGTAAGCTTTTATATCTGATTTAGCTGGGTTATTAATAATTTTCCCGCGTGTAGTAAACCTTTTATACTTCATTGTTTTGAGTATTTTACATGTTTTTGTTATATTTTTCACATTTAAATACATCTTGTAAAATTAACGGTGAGCTTTTGAATCTGATTTATCTGAGTAATAATTTGCTCACGAGCTAGCATATAATTGCTTTTAAGACGTGTAGATGTATTTTCATATTTGCGTGTTATTAGACATAATAGTCACATGTGTTTAGGTGAAGATTTATACAAGCTATAGGGTAGAGCACCTTTCATGAGGCGTCAAAGATGTTGTACATTCCACTTCATGTAAGCCTCTAGTTCAAACAAGCTCAAATTCAAACGTGTTTATATGTTTTATTGCTCATTTCCACCCAGTAGCTATAAACAATGCTCTTGATATAGATGATAACTTGAATGACAGCTTGAAAAGTAAGCTTGTCAGTACACGGACACTTTCTACAGTTGCATGCTAGATATACTTTTTGAAGTTTTTGTAAACCAACAAATAAACTTGTGTTTGATGAAAAATATGTGTGAGTGAATTCAGAACTTTGAAGCATCCGAGAAAGGGCAAAGGTTATGAATAATTGCAGCGCAGTTCTAGTATTAGGAAGCATCGCAGGCACATGTTCATCATTTGCTGCAATTCTAGTCATGGTTAAAATACGAGGGACTGTTATATGTCATTAGGATTAGGGAAATCATGAAATTTTTTCTTTAATAAATTATATTGTATAAAATTGATGTCAAATTTACGTCTGCTTGTACTTTACATCCAAACTTTATATTTTGTTTTAATTTGTGCCACTTTCCTTCTATATTTTTTATAACATGCAATTTTTCATGTAGATAAAATATATTGTAGTTGAGATAACTAGATTGTCCCAGAATATGGAAAAAATGTTTTCAAATGAGGAATGGGACGATAATGATACCGCAAAGTCATTAAAAAACAGTTTGTTTTTCGAAAGTAAAATTCCGGACCAAGAAAACAAGCAAAAGCCAAAGAAAAAACGTAATAGAGGTAAAAGCAAAGAACAGAAATTCGGCAAGCAGGAAAATACAAACTCAGTACGTATGGTTGATAAATGTGCATTCGAAATACCTAAAACGAAAGGCGGTCGCAAAAATGGTCAAAAAGAGGAAAGTGTAGCACCTGTTCCAAATCAATCCGTGAAACAAGAAAGAAAACGTGGAGTACAGTCTAAGCCAAACACTAGTCACCAAGATGATGTACCAGATGAAAAGATAAGTAAAGTGAAAATCTCCTTGGAAACGACAAAAAATCCAACAGATAAAAACATAAGCAGA
>QXVX01009344.1:0-33047 GCA_013436065.1 Halocynthia aurantium | reverse complement strand
CCATCAGTCCACTTTCACTGACTTTCTCTTTTGATCTTTCTTTTTGACAAGATAGCGTTTTTCAGCGACTGGAGATTGATCATTCACCTTGCCAGATTTTGCATTCCATTCGATAGGATATCCAGACCTATCCGTCAACATGTTGTAATAGAGCTTAATCCAACACCATGTAACACCACAGGCGCAATAACATGACGTTATCAGGAGGGGCAGAAACTGTAGTCTGTGCAGGAAGGGGATGAACCTGACATGGTCAAAACATTGAACTATAATGCAATCAACTAAAATATATTCAAGTACACAACAAGTAATCGAGTGGAAATGATTTATACCTGTGAATTATACTGCAATATATCTCACACAATCCTAGTCCAACTACGTACATACTTTCCAGACGATTAAGAAGTGGGAAACACCATCTTGAGGTTTTACCAACATGACTGTAAGAAATTTATGCTATTAGAGATTCTGTTTGAAAAATCATTTGTAATTTTTTCCATCTTTTTATCTGGTACTGGTGCAGTGGTCTAACTAGGTAAAGCTTCTGCCCGCCAACCAGAACTTGATGGGGGCATTTTTACGGGTAAAAAGAGTATTCAGATTGAGCAACAATGAAGGAACTGGAGGAAAAAAATGAGCCTATTTTTTTTTGGACATTGAGAATTTGTGACACTAAAGATGTTCCTCGAGTTCACCTCAGAGGAGATATACTTTGTCTTTGTGTAAAATGTCCAATAATGTATTGTACTTTGAAATGAATAGTGAGAAGGAAAATAGTTATGGTAACTCACCTTGCTTTGAGCTCATGTAGTGCATAGAAAGAAAATATCGAATACAATAGGACAAGACAAATTTTGATAACAGTTTCTAAAAAAGAAACAACATGAAAATGGTTTGACTTAACAGATCAATTTCAAAGCACATACTACACAGCAAATTAATTTTTGACAGAAAATAATGTTAACTTACCAAACGGCCTGAAAAGTAATGGAAATAAAGAATAGTGACCAACAGCCTGCAGCAAAAGAAAAATTTCAGCATCTTTCCTGTAGAGATTTTAAAGAACACTTCCAGTTACTCTCACGCTAATAGGCATATACTACATTCAAAAGAATCTTAAGTCACCTCGTTCCTCTGATTGCAAGAAGTGTTAGAGGGAGTACAGCCATTAGAATAGCCTTTTCGTGTACATGCCAGCCAAACATAAATGAAGTCAGGGATATGAATACTAGTGAGCGTAAGAACTGACTTGTCAGGTGCTTTCTTGAAAGTCCTCTTGGATAAAAGAATAAATCTAGTATGCAGGGCTGAAAGAAATATAACAATGAATTCCTGTAAATAGGTATAATAGACAAGCCTCAATATCTTTCTCAAATGGTAATGTTGGCATCAAAGTTGTGGAGTTGTGAGATTCAACAATGAGTAATAATCATCAAGGTAAAAATAAATTGGTGGTGATCTGGAAGGACATCTCAGTACTGTATTTATACAATATTGGGACCATATACCTAAATTGTAATTATGAAATCTTCAAATAAAAGGATATGTTAAAGACGTAATTTTAGATTAGAATTTTGTCATACTAATTAATCATCATGATGACATAATGTATCAAAGTAAAACTTTTAAGTAGACACTACATTATTACAATGAAGAATTGTAGCATACCAGGATTGAAACTAGTGTCAAAACGACAGTCAAGAATGGAGAGATTGAAGGAAGGACCAGATGCTGTGTTTCCTCTACGAGGCCCTTAGAAAACGAAGCCGAAGCATTTTGACTGAGATGAACAAATTTGAAACGGTCTCCTGTAAAATTTAGGCATGAAAGCTGAAAAAATAGTCAGTGCTTAATAAATGTAACTCCTGCAATGTACCATGTTTATTTGAAAAAAGTGATTCTAAACTTGCCTAAAATTGCTAATGTCTTATCCGCCACGTTATACAGTGCCCAGAAGTTGGGTGCCCAGTAAGCATGCGTCAAACCTCGCTTGAAGGGAAACAGTCGAGATAGAACTTGCTCAATATTATTCTTCAGAATAAGAATGTATTAATAATAACCCTAATTGAACCAAAAACACACATAAAATCTAACAGACTTACTAGAAATGGTCCAAACGAAAGTGCAAATACTCCAACGACAATGGAACCGAGCGTAATCAATCTCACAATACTGAGCGATAGAAATGTTTGGAATCCCTCTGAAAAATTTTATCACTGTGCAATGTAACAGATTAAAAAAATGACTGAAAACCAAAGACCTTACTGGTTAATCAATCTAATAAATATTCAGTCAATTGAAACTTGTACTGAATTCTTAGTGGCACATACTTTTCTTAGGATCCATACAGTAAGATCTAAGCAAGAACATGCCGTATGCCGGAGCCATGTACAGGAATATATGCTTGAAATTTAGTAGTGTAGCAAACCAAAATGCTCCCCACAAATAGCTACCATCCATCACATTAGAAAGTGACAAAAAGAGTATTCCGAAGAGGAATCCGTTGTATTGAAAGTGTATATCTACAGTTCATGGTTGAGGAATATGTGGAATACAATAATGGTGATAAAATAACTTGCATAAGGTTACAAATCAAGTCACCTAAGCCTGTCTTACAATGCCATGGCACAAGCTATGGGTTTGTGTAAAAAGCAAATGAATCTAGGTCAGACTGGGTGGATATTGCCTGTAGTTAAAGACTTACTACTGCCCAGAGGGCAGTTGATATACTAAATTTAAAATAAGTTTAATGTTTCATGTGCTAAAACATCAATCAAAGGATACGATCAACAATGTAAAGGCCAGCATTGCAAGTTACCAAAATGATGAAGTATAAAGGCGCATTTCTTGATGATCTAGCATCCTTCAATGTATATATGCTAGAACAGCACCTAAAAAAGGACTGCATATAAAATACCTGAATACATGAAAATATAGCATTAAACAGAAAGGGAAAAGGGAAGTCCTAAGAAGACTACAGTTACTTACTACTACCTTTACTAAAATCCACAATTATAAAAAAAAAAAATTGTAATAGTAAAGCTTATAACCCGACTAACCTAGCCATATTTGTCAAGAAAAGAAAATTCTATATCCTTACAGTATGCCCTTTATAACACCGCAAAAAGCCTCCATACCTGTAAGAGCTATAGAACAGAAGAAAATCTGCGAAGATCACTGATAACCTTTGGAAATACAGAGTATATTCTGAGAAATAATTGACACTCTTAACATCCAGCATCTTTTCATCAAAGAAACAAGCAACCTGAAGAGTATCAGGGAAAAAATTATCACTTCAAATCCTGCAGATAAACAGGTACGATGTATAACTATCACCAACCGAAATGCAGAGATAATACATACCTTTGCCAACCCATATTCATACCAAGCAAAAAATGGTGGATAATCTAGTGTCCACTGTGACGTGTTCTCAAAATACCATTTTTCGTACGGTAGACTATGTGTTACTGCAAGCCAGTTTCGATGCACTTCAAAATCGGTGGACCTACTGTGAAAATGTATATTTTCATTGAAAAGATATCAACTTATTTGTTTTCCGATTTCCGTATACTTACTATGAAGGTACAAACAACAATTTCAAGAGAGATGACAGTGAGCAGATAACTAAGAAATGAGTAAGCAAAGACATGACTGAAAATTATAATGAAAAAATAACTTTATACCTTTAATAACAATGTATGTATGCCTAATTCTGTATCTTTTAGTTTACTAGCTTATTTCAAACCAAATAAAGGCTATGATAGTTCATAGAGCTCATAAACTTGTGAGAATTAATGAATAAGTAAGGCAATATGTTCAATTTTTCCCCACTATGGCTGGAAACCATGTGCAGTTCTGCTTACCAAACCCGATACAAACCACTGTGAATTTTTTTACGCACTACTGCGGGGATTCCCCTATATTGTCAGCGGATCATTTTCTCATGCATGACGATCTGAATCGTGCGCCCACCATAAAGATATAATATTGTTTAAACATTATAATATCTTTATAGCGCTCACTCGGTCGCCTTGGTCAAGGAGACGCTGAATTTAAACAATAAAAATGAATTATCCCAGTTCTGTGTGTGACCTTAGGTGGAAAGAAAGCAATAGTACGGAGAATGACCGGGAGATGACGCGAGAGCGCAAAATTACGTTTTTTCAAATTTTTGAGCCAAATGAGAGGGTAAAAGTTGAAAATTAGGAACGCTTCACGAATTTGCGTGTCATCCTTGCGCCAGGGGCCATGCTAACCTTCTCTGTATCGTTCCCTCTTTAGTATATGCACTGCCGAAGCAAATACAAATGGGTTAGAGACCCTTATTTTTATAATATGAACTGTCAGATATTTAATCATAACCAATGGATAGTGTTACAGACTTTTTAACGGGAGATGGAGAGGTCTCAAAGCTAAAAAATAATCTTTGAATAAAAAATATCAATTCTTTATTATTTACTAAGATAAATATTATTTTTATATTGACTGATAAATGGAAAATTTTAAATTTGATTCCGAATTAAAACGAATGCTTTTACTTTACTAGATGGCGTATAAGAGACCAGCAAATCATCCTCGACTAGATGAACCAACTAGGACCAATATTCACTCGCCTTAAGATGAAGATTTACATATTTGTACCGCGTTTAGAGAGTTTGCTGAACATAAGGAGGGCGAGTAGCATTATTTCAACCAAAAAAAAATGTTTTTTACTAGTGTCTGATTGAAATTTGAGTTGTGACGCAAACGCGCATTTGAGAAACATCTTACCAATCAAATGATTGGTCGAAACAAATAAATAGGCGCTGTCATATTTGGTAAAAGTGTTTGATTACGGAAGGATTAGGAAAACGTCCGCAAATACTACAAGATGAAAATTAGTGATGGGATTTGATACTGTAGCAATGATAACCACTCGTCTCTGCAATGTTAGCAGGCTAATTAGAACTCCTGCTATATATTCCTGTAACCGAAATATCGTTAAAAATGGACTTGTACTCTTTATGAGCAAACGGAAATTACTAGTACACGACTGAATGTGATTTCATGATTTTCAGGTTCATATTTCTCACCACACAGGGATGGCTACGAAAAAAGAAGGGGCCCGAACCAACTTAGGGGGCCATTCTGTTGACTTTTCACTTCCGGGGGAAATTATAAGTCGTTTAAATCGAGGATTCTCTGTATTACAAAAAACAACGCTACGTTGTTTAGTTATTCGCAAAGCACACACCAGTATGAAGGAGCCATTATTTTGCTCCAGTAACATAGACGACAAAAAGCAGTTGCTGTTAGGATAAGAAAAACGTAACTTCGACGACTTTTGATCGCTTTCTCATCTTATGATGAAACCACATCCCTATTCAGCAAAAACTAATACACTGTACATGTAATCAGTGTGAGTACGTCTGCAGTGTACCCAATCACGCTTCAACAGTTGCTATTACGTCACGCGTCAGATAAGTCGAGTACCCACGTTGATAAAAGCCTTTTCAGGGAAAGTCCGCTCTCAGTTGCTACAGTTCTGTTCATTCGGGTCGTTTTTCGTTCTGCTAATGATCGTTTCGTCTTTGATACTTTTTGGTTACATATTTGGGAAGGTAAATCAGTTTGATATGTTCTTTTTTAGTTTAAAATTACAGTAGTTATCAATATCAATTTTATAGTAACCACGAACACTATATTCTAATTATGCAGTTTATGTGAAAGTTACTTCAAGCTCGTCACTACGTTTTTTAAGTTTAATGATAACCATTGAGAATACGTATATCTATTTTCAAACTAACCTCAGATATGGGAATGAAGGTATGCATTGGAATATCCTTTCAACACCTGTTCTTTCTGGAAATCTATTGTTGTCTCTAGTGAATGTCCAGCCAGTCCAGTTGGCATAACAATGCTTTCGAGATTTCCAGCATTAATTCCTGATCCCACTTGTATTGGTCAGCATTAAAACACTCACACTAACAATTACTATTTCAGCCAGCAAAACACAGAAATCAAGCTAACATGTCTGGAGAACGTACCTTCATTGCAGTTAAACCCGATGGCGTTCAGCGCAGTCTAGTTGGGAAAATCATTGCTCGATTCGAAGCCAAGGGTTTCAAATTGGTTGCGATGAAAATGATGACTGTATGTTACTTCATTTCTAAGACCTCCAATCAAAGCCCAAATTACAGCTTTAAAATATCTTTCCATTTTTCCAGGCCAGTGAAGAACATCTGCAGAAGCATTATGCCGATTTGAGTAGCAAGCCATTTTTCCCCACGCTTGTCAAATACATGGCATCTGGTCCTGTGGTAGCAATGGTGTGGGAAGGCAAAGGAGCTGTAAAAACTGGTCGTGACATGCTGGGAGCCACAAATCCGGTAAGTAGTGCCATCATGTATCTTTTGATTGCATTTCAGATACATCCCTGTAATATTTATCTGCAAAGTACAATATATCTCTTGAAACAAAACATTTTCCTACAGGCCGACTCCAAACCAGGCACAATCAGAGGTGATTTCTGCATCGACATAGGCCGAAACATCTGCCACGGATCCGATTCTGTGGAATCTGCCGAGAAGGAAATCGGGCTGTGGTTCAGCAAAGATGAGCAATCTACATACAAAAGCTGTTCTCAAGGATGGTTATATGAATAATTATTAGTGTGATAGATCATGGAAATCGTTGCATAGCATATTTTTTAATTTGAAATATCTGTTCCAATCTGCTATCAAATGTTCATTCTGTTGCTTGTGCATTAGGATCATAACTGTTTCTAACTTCTACAGCTGCAATAAAATATTGATGTTGTCATATTACTACTGTTATCTAGCAGGAATGCTTTCGAGGGTCTGTGTTATGTCATTGCACACATGACAGACCATTGACAAGCCTTATTGCATGTAGGAATCTAGTACGCAGACAATTATAATACATTCGACTTCACTAAATACTATGGTTACTTCCCACGTCATGGTCATGAGTGTTTTGATGACAGGTGATAAGAGTCGGAAAAGTTGAGCAGTCTGTCTAGTAAACATATACCAAACAATAAACTAGTAAACATATACCAAACAATAAACTATCTCTTCTGCAGGCCTCAGAAAATATCAGGCAATATACATAGACTATCTATTTTGAGGGCTTTGGGATATATCAGGTATATTTAAAATTTCTTGTGTACATGGAACTTAAGAGTAGTAAAACACATGACCAATTGCACATGCACAATGAAAAACAGCAACCCTACAGTTAATCTCCCTCATTGTTGACTAAAGAAACATTGTTCATGCACTGACTATTTTAACATAGTTCAGGACAACTGTATTCAGCTAACTTCAATCCTAAGTGCAGAAGAATAATACTGTATCGTTCGCATGGGAGTTGAATACTTGAACACCAATCCAGGTGTTAAGTGTAACAAATATGATGCCCGGATACTGAACAACCCGGATCTCAGTAAAAGAAGTTGACAGTCGTAGCTTTTAGAAGCAGAAGGATCGAGCTGGAATTTCTGTCTTCTCCTTCCAACACACACTATGCATTCGTCCAATTCCCGCTCAACATACCCATTTTCTTGGTCTTGAAATATGTCCAAATCAACTTCAAACTTTGCGGGTAATGTGAAAACATTCTTGAAACTGAATACCGCTTCACACAGACTGCCAACTGTATTTTTTTTGTATTTGCTTGTGAACGATTCACCTCCAAATTCAGCAGAACAGATAAGTATACTTTGAAGAAAATTACAAAAACTCTGTCTTGGTAAAATGCTTCCCAAGTGCAGGTGTCCGGAGTGTAGATCATTATTTTTCTCCGAGTTCATTTCCCATCCTAATGTGACGGAGTTTTCCAGTTCCTTCAAGCAATAATCTTCCAATATGATATTGTCAACAGAAGGAAATGGAATTTTATTTAATGCAACGCTATAGCTTTTTTCGCAGTCAGGATCTAAAGTAACCGATCTGATTTCTTCATCTTTGACTGCTTTTTCTGACAGTGACACTACACCGCTACTTTTATTTTTGACCATCAGATTCAATGTACACATTTGTTCGTTTGTGGAATCATTTGCTATTTCCGAGTCCAGTAAAACAAGGCAATCCATTACCTTGATATTGATATTTACACTAAGCAATCGCCACCACTCTCCATCTCTTCCGGTATAGTGAACCGTCAGTGTACGATCTATAGCTACCTCCTGATCACATTTTGAAGAATCCACCTCAACTGACAAAGTGATTTTGTCATGTGGAAGGAGCGGAAGTTCTTTTTCCTGACCCTTGACTGTCATTACCAGTTTATAATGAACTTGATCGCCTTCGAAAGCAATTTTCATATCATCCACATTGCACTGACTGACATTACATAACGTATAGCTGGCAACATACCTCTCACCTCTGCAAACACTGACAGAGTTTGCTGAAGTACGCGTAGACAACGTAGATTTTGGGAAAATGCACTTTAGCAAAGGAAGCTCATGCACTACTTCGATATCAATCTCATTAGCAGGTATGTGTGAAATATTTTTGAAATAGCATTCTGAGTGAAGCGCAAAAATGCGAAGAGCATAGCCTAAGATGCGCAGAGTTCCAGGAGATGAAGGAGTGACAATCAAGGTTATCTCTTCCTCAGATTTTGGAGGCAAACATACAGATAGCGCTTGGCAATGCAAACCACTGGCAGACGAATCAACAACAAGGGAAATATCAGAAATGTTTAGAGACGTGTGATTCAAAGGATTGTGGATAAGTATACGAACTGTGCAGGCAGTATTGACACACCATTTAAACGGTATTTTCTGGTGATTTTTTATCTGGGATCGATATGAAGCAGGAGTGTAAATAAATACACTCTCAGGCTTGTCTAGCACCTCTTGCCCAACTCTTACCGGTTTGACCTCACTTAGCAAAGGTTGTGGTGAGATTCTTTTTACAATAGGTATTGCATACAGCGATAATTTAGGCAGATCAAGCATGTCATGTGAGATTGATTTCGAAGGATGTCGACTAACAAAGTTTCCCAATGCTGTACATATGTCTTTTTCTTCAACTTCAGTCAGGTGAGAGAACAATTGAAGAAGAAGATACATGGCATGCCGATTACCAAGCGTGTGATGTCCAATTTTCTCTGATGAAAACACAAGCTCGTGCAATACCCTTAATCTAACGCTGGGCCACCCAAGCTTATTATCTTCCATGTTGCTGCAATCATCTTCCAGATCAACTCCGTATCCATTGAGGGATTTTAATAGTAGCCTGTTGCACAGTGCCCAGTCTGGTTCCTTAAGCTGCGGTGCCACGCACTGCATCGCCGCGACTCTTTTGTAAAATGAAGCCTTCCTGTGAAAACCAATATCCTCGTACAAGTCCGCGAGAACACTATACCGTTTGACTCTTTCGTTTTCTGGTAGATTGAGCGTTATATAAATGGCATTTTGCAGAAACTCAGAAGCACCAAGAAACTTTTTAGCTCTCGTAAGTACTTTAGTAGCTTTGATGCATGCCTCCATTTCGATAATACCTAGACTCTTACAGCGACTGTAATGTATGATAGCCTCCTTGTAACGATCAACTAAGTCATCCACCGTCGGGATGCATAATTTCCTAAGTTCAGCCAGGGACGGTGTCGAGCTAGGATTGCTCAAAAGATTTCTAGGATCCAGAAGTTGTTTCTGAGGCTTTTTCTTTGACAAAGCAGTCTTGCACGGAAGGTCTGGAATCAAATCTGGAAAATAAACAAGTGCAGACACCACACATAAACCTTCCAAGGCGCTTCCTATCCAACCAGTGTCATTGACTGATAAAAGTGTATCCAGAGCGCTATGATAATTCATTAGAGCCTCTGTTAATTGTCCCATCAGCAGGCTGACATCAGCCTGGTGCTTGTTGTGACGGCCGAGACATTTTTTTCGATAATTTTTCGAATCGGACTCTGTCGACTTACTGTCCGAATCGCTTTCGAATGGTGCTACCAACAACGGCAGTCTGCTCTTATCGGGCATTCTAAGCCGTTTAGATTCGAGTTCGTAAAAAATAGACGTGATTAACGCCTTGATGTCTTGATCTAGCGATTTCCACGCATTCAGAGATGAGAACTGGAAAATATCTTGGTTATGAGGGTGGCGAATGGTCGTGTCTATTCCAAAAATTAAGCACCGTGAATGACAGAGGTTCGGACCATACTGTTCTTTGAGTTTATTAAACTTATCCTGAACGAGAGCAGCTTCCATAGCCGATGTTACTTCAGCAACGTATATAAAACCGTACACTTGACGATGAGCTTGAAAAGATCCCCATGCGCTGTTAACAGGACTGACATTCAACTCAAACTGTACATTAATAGCACATCCGGCATCATTTATGACAAGCCTTTTATGCAGGTTCAGTTTCTCAAGGATTTTGTTTACTGTTTCCTCATTGGCATTACTTGCATGCCTCACGCATATTTTAATTTGAGTATGATCGAAGACAGATGCCAGGTAGCTGGCAGAAATAGTAGCCATGATAATCAGGATCAAATATCATTAATATAATTTAGAATATTTGGGGTTGCATACCTAGTTACAGTAGTAATCATCTGCAACAGAAACAAATTGAAGAAGGTCTCTCCGATGACCTGGTTACGCTAGGGGTGGATTACGTGAGGTAAGATTTTGTTAGGACTAACTAACCCTATCCTTACCTCACCTATCCTAATCTGGCCACCAGAGGTACTATAAAAGAACCTTGACTGCAATATCTCGGGTTCGAAGCTCGCCTGGGAACACTTGTCCTTGAGTAAGACACCTATCTAATATTCCAACTGGTCCACCCCATTAGAATTTCATTCATAAGCATAGATTGTACTTTGCCATCTAGCGGTTGGAAGTTTTTACTTCACCTAACGGTTATAAATGATCCAACAGTGACATCTAGCGGTTAGACATTTTCAATCTTAAATCATAACTGATAAGCGAAGCAAAAATTTTTCAATCGCTATATGTCACTGTTGGATCATTTATAAACGTTGAGTGAAGTAAAAAATTTCAACCGCTAGATGGCAAAGTACAATCAACGCATATAAATAAACTTCTAATGATCCAATCACTCCAATGATCCATCTAAATTGGTACATATGAGACGTTATACATAAACCAAAGTTCCTTGAAAAAATTGGATTGATTGATCTCGGTTAACTCCGAAAAAATCGTGTTCCAACATCATATATAATAATAAACATAACAGAAGATACAAAGGAATAAAAGGAAAATATTTTAATATCAAATTTCGTTTTGCACTGGTCTCAAATAGGGTAACTAAGGCAAAAATTCGCACGTTATCCTGCATTCATTTTCGAAAACAAAGTTGTTTTCATTACCGCCACACCCACCGTAGATAAACTGAATACATTTCGTAAGTGTGGAATCATAATACCATCTGTTATGTTTTCCTTCGCACGGTCCCGGGTCCTTGTCTCCAGCACATGGTTCTGTGGAAAAGATAACTTTCAATCTACTTAGAAAATACACCGCCCTTCTAGTGGAGACAATTGGTTACTTACGTTTGCGCGGGCAATTATGCATACATTGGATCCTAGACAAAAAGCTATTATTATTTCCATCGCAGCCAGTATAGATGAATGGCCGACATTGTCTCTCGGGAACATCATAACGCCAACGAAGGCTATACTGTTTGCAAGACGATTTGGAAAAATCAAAGGCTGGTTCACTGCAGACACTGTTTACTGCATAAAATAAATTGGTTGTAATTTACTATACGTATGACCATCCAATGACCCAATTGGGAGGTAGGATAAGTAAGTGAAATAGCTCAAAAATAGTATTATTCATTACTCATTGGGCATTTCGTTTGACATTCAGACAGCGAGCCGAAGTTGTTATTGTTCCCGAGACAGCCGCCGTAAACGAAATGTTTGCACGTCATAGTTTCCGCGTCGAAATAGAAACGAGGTTTCATAGCTTTACATGGGCCAACAACCTTGGAAAGCTTGCATGCTGTAAATGCGTGAAGAGTGTTCGTTCAGAAAAATGACATTTAGAGTCCGAGCTATCCGGATATTTAGTTTTATTATGATTTGGCCGGGGCCAAGCAGATCAGTTCGAGAGAACTTGGACTCCGAGCTATTACTGTAACAGGAATTATCTATGAGAAGAAAAATTAAATTTAAATATACTATACCGCATTTGGAATAGCACTCCATTTTGCTATAAAAGTTGTTATCGTTTCCTTCACAACCTCCATACAAGAACAATTCACATTCTTTCGTGTCTGGGTTAAAGAAATATCTCTCTAGATCCACAAAACATGGCCCAACCACTTTGGGGAGCGAGCACACATTTTCTAAAAAGAAAAAGAAAATCTGCTTTTCAATGAGAGGTCAAAAAGACAACAATCTTATATATATTACCATCAACTGGATTCTGGATAACATAGCAACTTGCTAGCGACACTGCTTTAGCAAAAACTACAGCTAACATATATTCTGCGATCATTTTCTTCATACTATCTCTTTCCTTGTAAATAATGCAGCACTACAGAAAATCAAACCATTCGTGAGTACTGCACAGATTCCCAATGACTGCCTGAGGTCAAATTGTTAGGTTCTGTTTACACTGTATTTACCCGAAAAGTAGTGTATTAGAAGTGCTCCATATTACCTGGCCTTTGGAATGCAAGGAAATGAGTGGTTGCAAGTAATTGTGATGATATTTTACAAGCACTGGAGGCTATTATGCCAATTGAAGTTCTTGTACGACTTGTACATGACATGACGGCCATATTTTTCTTTTTTTGAATCCTCCTGAATACGCGACATTTTATACTACGGTATTGCGCCCTTCACTTACAACGGAAATAAATTCAGTACCACCCAATTGTAAAGCTCTCTTTAAATCCCATGAAACGCAAATCGGGTTTCACGTTCAGGGAAGTGCAAAAAATACATTACCCCATCGCAATACATCCGAATTTGCGTTAAGTTGGTGTGTATATATTGGGTATGGTAACGGTTCTACGGTAACGATTTGAAATTCAAGATGTCGTCTCAATGAAATATCCAGTAAACAACAGACAATGCGCAAGACAGGGTGGGCAGGAAAGAGCTCTCGAAGGAATTACTATTATTCATCAGAAAATAAACTTTAACAGGACGCTAAACAACCGGGGTATTATTCAAACAATGGTTTGTTTATCGGTTGCATTGTCGTAATGATTAATTAGGCTTACGCAACAGGAATTGGTGCTTATTCAAGCTTATTCTAGTGTGTCACAGTCACGAAGTATCAGGTGTTCGAATCAAATAACAGGATATATGTTATGCTACGCGGAACTCGAAACCCCATACAGTATTACGATAACTGTTATAAAACATTACTTAACATTGCAGAAGGTACCGAACTACGAGAGTCCTATTGTATTGTTGTATAATGATGACTTAGTAATGCGGAGTAATGTGGTTAATAATATCCTGCAGAAGCCGTATATTCATCCACTTATTCATCTGTCTTCCTACCTGTTGTTTTGCCACAGCAATGTAACAACTATACGTACTATTTACGGAAATTCATGATTATTTAAATGGTGGAAAATTATTCTTCATTCGGGGCCACTTTGCTTCTAGTATGGTTACAGGTTTATATTCAGGGTTGTAAATTTATATTACTTGGGTAGCAAATGAAATCTACGGTTGGGTTCATGAATATCACTTTTTCAACATTTTCATTTTTGTCCTCAGCTTTTGGTAATTGTATCTCCAGACACACTAATCGAATCTGACTCCTGTCCAATCTGAGATTCTTTAAAATTTCTCGTTCGCAGAGAATAGTCATGTAAAAATATTATGTGAAAAGTGTGTGTATGTGTATGTTACTGCCACCTAGCTCTCAATACTGCATACCAATTTACGCGATATTTTCACTTGCATCCAGTCAAAATCACCGTGATGTGAAAATAGAGCAACAAGGATTGTGAAGTTGCGTTAACAAGTAATAGCTCTGTTCCAGGGTAATGAACATTACACTTTACTAACATATAGTGTATTGAATATGGAATGGAATATCAGCAAATTCGGTATGCCTGATTCGTGGGACGATTCTGGAACAAGGTAGGTTTTGATAAGGGGTACTTGATGGAGAAGGTTTTTATGAGATGTTATATTTAATCGTAATTCTTTGCTTCAGGCTATTCCGAATTTTCTGGGCTGATATGTACTTTACGACCGTTATATCAAACTAATTGCATCGAGGTTATCATATATATATATATATATATATATAAATAAATACACAACTTAGCTGTGCTTATTCCATCTAGTTTCTATAGAGCTTGTAAACTCGTCTCGTAAAGTCAAAATCGCCTAATATGTTCTGTTCAAGCGTACATTGACTACCCCGTAACCGCAAACAAGTGTGGTTTAATTGTTAAGTAAGAAGTACCTCTCCTGCACAAATGCTGATCTGCTTCTTCCTTTCCATCGTGACTTACTTCCTGTTGTTTTGCCAACTGTCTGTACTGTTTACGGAAATCCAAGTTTCCTTTTATTTTGTATAAAACACCTTTGAATCGAAAGATAATCGTTTCAGTACACAAGTGATCGCAGCTGGGAATGTCGTAAAAATATAACTGCCGAACGTTGGATTATGTTTATGCAAATTGTTGTTTAAACTTCAGAATAAAAAAGATAGGCACCCACTGCTCTAGTGTACAGTACACAAAGAAGTTACACTTTTAAATACCTATTCGCTAAAGCAAATCCCTTTGGTATTCTAGGTTAGCACTATCAACTAATTTTTACTGAATAGAATCCGCTCCATTTTTTTTGCATCTGAGTGAAATATTAGCACAAAGAAAACAACTAATAAGACCGCCATAAATCATGGCAAATCTTTCTTTCATCGGCGCGTTTCTGTCTTTACTATGCAGCACGGTATTGGGTATATCGGAAGGTAAAAATTTATTTATTTCAGGTAAGATTTGCCGAAACCTGAGCTCCTAGTTTTTTGTCGATAGGTGGCTGTTTATCACAACTTCGACAACTATATCATTTCTCCTATCATTATTTATATTGTGAATAACGGCAATTGCAAAGTATAGTATTTTCCAGTCTTGAACGTTCACTCGCGTAACAAATCCGGATAAACTCAATCTTGTACCAACTTGTAACTAGAGTTGGGATGAACAAGTGGTACACATTTCGAACGCTACGTAGCGTGGTTATCTACATTTAGCAAATATGCTTTTAACGATACAGTATTTTATTCTGCTGAATCCTAACAAAATTCGAAATCTCTAGTGACGACGCTCTCTTCAATTCCTGTGCTATCGAGCACTAGACCATCAGCCAGGGTGTCTAAAAAATGTAGAGGCGAGTTGAGCCCGTGGTATGATAATGATGATCCTATCGGAGATGGCGATTTTGAAACGCTGAAAGTTTTGCAAAGCGAATGCGGAGCTTGTAAAAATCCAACTGCTATAGCCGCAAGGCTCGTGATTGGAGGCGCTGATTACACAACAGGAGGCGACGTCGTAACCATATCTCTAACTCACGGTTTTTCATGTAAAAACAGTATTCAGTCTGACGGCAGGTGCAACGACTACGAGGTTCAGTTATGCTGTCCAAACATGTGTAAGTTAACTATAGCTTATTCGACAATTACAGTAGCCATGCGTATGCTTGAAACGCGAGGCGTTATTTCGCTAGCGCAACAAACTGGATCGTAAAGTAACGTAACAATCAATATTGTACAGTTGTTAAGCGATATGACAACAATATCCAATAGCGTTATATTTGCCTTTTCAATTGAAAAATAGTCTTTTCCGTACAGACCTACCGTTTTCATTTACTATTCATTTATTCCATTCAGCTGCAAAATGCAGTGGCATATGGACGAAGTGGTATGACAGGGACGACCCAAGCGGCGACGGAGATTATGAAGTCTTACGTTATTTGAGGAAGGAAAACGCGGGGGAAATCTGTCTAAGGCCCACCTATGTCGATGTTAGACTTGTCGATGGAAATGGGCCTTACACTGACGGCGACAACGTTGTTGAAATTTCTAAAACATTGGGCTTTCAGTGCATCAATAAGGACCAGAGGCTCGGTGGGTGCAAAGACTACAAGGTTCGGTTCTGTTGCCCAATACGTGAGTACAGAGTATTGGTATATTCGTTGTCGATTCACTAATAAACCCAGTTAGAGTGTTAGATCTATTTAAAATACGTACATTTAGTACAGTTTTATATAACCTATACGAAAAAATATGTTGAGGTTGTCTGCGAAAATAGAAAACATAGAACATGTGAACCGACTTGAATGTAGGTCTTACTTCTATGGTTAGTCTTCAATGGAATTATCAAAAGTTTTAACAAAATTCAAACGTCCTTCGAGATTTTACACAGGATGTTCGTCAATTAATATCACAGTGAGCCGGGAGACCAAACTGTATCTGGATTTCTCGTATACAGTAGATATGAACGTTCTTTACGCACTATAAGGCGCTCCCAAATAAATAAGACGCATCACGCGATTTTACTAACGCAAAGAACGCATTTTAAAATTACGTATTATAAGGTACACATGTATCGCGCAATGTAAGTACACGCATGTGAAAAAAGTTCATCACAGCTATGGCAAATGGAATGTCCGACTCTTCAGTTATGTATTCCATTCGAGCCATCTCATTACACTCTACTGATTTAAGTCAAGTGCCATATAAATTTGTTTATAAATTTACTTCATCCTCACACCACTTATTGCTTGTTTTACTATATGCCAACAATTGAGGATAAAAAAATAGCAGTAGCATTTTCACTTTCCACATCTCCCAACATTCCTAATGCATATAGGTAAAGATCTAAACACCATAATTTCTACTATTTATTTAAATATTCATAGCGAAATGCAGTGGCACATGGACACCATGGTACGACAGAGATAATCCCAGTGGTGAGGGTGATTATGAGACCTTAGAAGATTTGAGGAAAGTCTACAACATTTGTGAAACTCCATCCCTGATAGAGGCGCGGTTGGTTAAAGGAAAAAAGCCCTACACAGACGGAGATGACTGTGTTGAAATTTCCCCAACTTATGGTCTGTCTTGTATTAATGAAGGGCAAACTGATTTTGAATGCCATGACTATGAAGTCAGATTTTGTTGTCCAAGTAAGATAACTGACTTGATGCTCTAGTTCTAGTTCTCGAATAACTGATATATCCTGTATCGGAGTGATTGTTGTTCGGCATTAAATATAAACAATATATTTCAGATGAATGCAAAGGTAAATGGACACCATGGTATGACAGGGATGATCCGTCGGGATTTGGTGATTATGAAACTTTATCTAGTCTCAAGAAAGATAATCCTGGCAAATTCTGTGATGTTCCTAGTCATATTGAGGCCAGGGTTATCTCTGATAAAGTGTCTGCCACCTCATCAGGACAACGAGTAAAAATGAGCAACACATACGGTTTTTCATGTATCAACGCGAGGCAAAATGACAAACGATGCGCAGATTATGAAGTGAGATTTTGCTGCGAAGAACCGGGTAAGCCACAAACTAAACAAATATTAATATGCAAATAAATTACCAAAATCCCAGGGCTATGGAAGTCAATACTTGATGAAAAACCATCTCACAACCTTTCCATATAACAATTTGTGCTTGGTGATTCTAAGCTTTCTGTATACATCCGTTTGATATTTTGCATGGTTCTAAGAAGGAATCCATACCCCTTGTACCCAGATAGAGGGGGGGACCGGGGTTTTATTTGTTCATGCATTATTTTGGAATGCATCTGGCCCGCCTTACTAAGTTTGATAAAGATTGAGAAACAGCAACCCTGTTTCGAGGCAGACAAACATCTTTTCCCATATTATACTAATTGCTGATGATTAATTATCATTTCTGTGGTAAATCTTGTCATAACATTTTCTCTGTATGATCTCACTCCACTCTGGTCATTCCTCCACAGTACTTAACCATGATATTTACGGGATATTGGAACTTTAATAGTGAAGGCCAATTACAAACCAATCTCAGGTTTCTGAAGTCTAATGCTTCCAGTAATTACTACTGGAATCAAGTTATAAAATAGTATAATCATATATCGTGAACTACGATATACCTATTTGTACAATAAAAACGATTACTGTTTTTTAATCAATCTAACACCCTTCGCTTTACAGAATGTGACAGTTGGACGAATTGGTTCGACAGAGATAATCCGAGCGGCCTTGGAGATTATGAAACCTTATTTTCTCTACGGTCTAACTCTAAGAACAACATATGTCCTAAGCCTTCGCTGATTGAAGCAAGAATCGTCGGAAGCAAATTTCCCTACACGAATGGAAATGACAATCTTACAATATCCGAAACTCACGGTTTGACATGTGTGAATTCACGACAATCAGACGGAATCTGTAATGATTATGAAGTACGGTTTTGCTGCCCTATCATTGTTGGTAAGTGTTCAATGTAAAACAGGGTTTCATCTGTGCTAAAAATGAAACAGTATTCAATATTAAATACTCATGTGCAACGTTTTCAGAATCATGCAAAGGAAATTGGACCTTGTGGTTCAGCAGGGATAAACCTAGTGGAGTAGGTGACTATGAAACCTTACCACACTTGAGACAACAATATCCGGAACAGATCTGCAAACAACCTTCATCAATACAAGCAAGAACTCGCAGTATGCTTGTAGACTACGTCACAGAAGGAGAGACTGTAGACATCTCACCGACAAAGGGTTTGATCTGCATCAATGAACACCAGCCAGATCAAAGATGTGAAGACTATGAAGTAAGATTCTGCTGTCCACCAGGTAAGTGGACCTAATTAATGCTTTCACATCCCTGTTCTTCACAGACTGTCATCACATGGATACTTCACAAATATCATTTGCTGTAATTACATGAAGTACTTAAAATAAGCAGTATGCAAAAAGCTATTTGTAATGGCACAGCATTATCTTGGTATCCTACCCATTATATGGAAAGATTGTTGTATTTGTTTGTTCCAATAAGAAAATATCGTAACGATATCTTTTCTGCAAAACTGAATTTTCAAATTTTAGTTGAAGAACCAGTTGTAGAATGCGATGGGAAATGGACCAAATGGTGGAATACTGATAAACCTACTGATGAACCCACTGGAGACTGGGAAACAATTGCAGCAATCCTGGAAAAAGACCCGAGCGCCTGCGCTCGTCCATCGGCTGTAGATGGAAGGCTGGCCGCTGATCGTAGGCCCTATATTGAAGCAAAAGAAGTGATCGATTTCGGCATACATATTGGGTTGATTTGTGAATTCGAGAAACAACCAGACAAGACCTGTGAAGACTACGAGGTACGTTTGTGCTGTCCTGTCCGTGACAAGACTGGTTATTAGAAAAAGAACGATATATCCTGTTGTTATACAGTTGAGTAATGCACTGAAGTGACATAATATTATTGAAAACGATGCTAATACTAATTTATATTTGATAGGATCTAATACCCATATGTTCACTAATACTGGAATATTTCCGTAGGGTCAAAATTCTGAAGTTAGGTGCTTTTTATGGGTGAGTTATACCATAAAGTTATATTCTTTTAAAGGGATAATATAATAAAAAAATTTGAAAGAACCTAGCCTGCTCTTGATTTTTCACACAAACATGGACAAAATTCATGTATTATGCATAGATTGTAGCTCTTACAATATTACTCTATTTGGTCACTAATACTGCTTATATAATTTATCTTCTATTCATTCTTCAGTAGCTTACCATGATTTAAAGTTTTAAACTATGAAGGGAATTCTAAAAATGTGAAACTTTTCAGCTGATCACGTGGCCATAGGAAATAATTTAAATTTATAATCTTCATGTCGATGACTCGTTTACATATAAAATTGGCCCGTATACTTACACATTTATCTTTATTGCTTGGCATTATTTAAAATGCTGTGAATTGGATTGTTAAAGATTCTTTGTCTCATGTTTTAGACTTTGTATTCAGAATAAAATATAAAAATGTAAATTATTGTGTATTCATTTGGTGAGCTTAAGAATTACAGACCGTTGCATGGGCAAAGTAGTCTTGCTAATGTTCTAGTGTTTCTAATATTAACTAAAGAGATTACTTTTTCTGATATCTTTATTACTGCGAACTATTTATAAGCCAAGCATTTAGCAGCAGTAATATATGGTACTGGTAGTTATCACCATCCATGTGCAAAAACAGAAAAACCAAAGTCCAAGGTCAAAAGTGCAAAATTATAAAGATACTGCAATTCATATGCACCGGAAATTAACATTTCTTATTTACAATATACAGTCATATAAGTAATATAGACTGAACAAACTCTATGATTATGGACAATAGTTTACTACAAAATACCAAGTATAAATTTTATAGAATTATCTGAATACCGAAATTCGTACAGGTCTAATGAAAACATCAGCAGTCTTGATACCAGTCTTTAAACTAGGTGGTCGTTAAGTGAGAAGAACCTGTACCAGCATAAGTCCCTACCTAAGTGTACATATCACAGTTTATCATACAGAATTATTGGATAAATCCCTAATTTTATGTTACCAGTCAACAGAAAAGTTATTATTATTCACAGAGTTGTGTAGCCAGGTTAATTTATAAAAAAAAATAACGTTTTCTATACTTGATAACCACAGTACCGCACAAATGGGCAACAGCAGCAACACTAACAGTAAAAAGGAGTATTTCTCTAAATACTATGGAACTTACATATTTTTTTACATTTTTTACTTCTAACAATCACTACATAAAATATATGAACAGCATTTTCCCATATATATGTCTCCAGGATAATTTGAATACCCAGAAAAAAATATAGTCACACCCACTCCCCATGGACTACACCAGCTCAAGACGAATAGGTTTCGGGGAGAATATAGCTGATGTCATCCCAAGGGTGTCTGTATAGACCCTGCTTTAGTCGACGCTGGTCTAAATAGTGGCCGATGAAACCCATCGACCTCCCCAGAACAAAAATGCCATTGAGAGCGCCAATCTCAACATATTCTGCTGCTTCCTCGCTGGTGAAACAACCACAGTTTCGCAACAAATCTACGAAAGCTACCCCGATGAAGCCGTCGACATTCAAAATTAAATTCGGCTTCTGAAACAGAACAGAAATGTTTTTGTTAAAAATACAATAAAGACGCTTTTTTCACATCTGATAGCCTGTAAAAAGATTTCTCTTGGCACATATGCTATTTATTGATGGTTAGGATGATGGATCATTTCGTCTACTACCATGTCCGACAAAACCTACAGTTTTTAGTCATTCTTAACAACTATACCTTAGCTGTTGTGATTTTTTCCACTTTTCTTGCATAATCCAACAGTGGCGTACATGGAAAATTAGCCTTCACAAACTCTTGCAGAATGACAACTCTCTGATCGGGATTATTTATCTGAAGTTATGATGAAAATTTGCATTACATATAAAATGATGATTGGATGAATTCCTGCATCCAATTCCAATCTATAGGACACTCATGCAGACAGGTATGACTGACCGATTTTACACGATGTCCTATCCCCATAATCAGTTGATGCTTTTTCCTCATTTCATTGACAAACTCGTTCGGGAGTAGCCCGCAGTCGTAGGCGCGACTGAACTGTTTAGCGGCTCCGTCGAGTGCACCTCCGAATCTGTCACCCTTGATTACAGTTAGATTGAGTTAGCTTATGGGGAAAGCAAGAAAGATTTTTAGATATCTTACTATAGTCAGGAGACCAGAAGTGAGAGAAGAGATGAGATCTTTCCCAGCTCGAGCACATATGATTGTATTGTGAGCTCCTAAATATGATCAAAATAGTAAAATTGAATTCAAATATCAAAGCAAATATATAGAAAAACAAATATATCTAAAACAAGTAGACGGTACACGATTGGCTACAATGATATAATTTCATTTCAGGATGGTATTCAAGTCAGAAAATTAGTCTTGGTGGTCTACTATACCCTGGTTATAGCTTAATAGGCTCATTCTTACCTGAAACAGCTGGTCCATGGTCAGCAGTTACCATAAGGCAATGCTCAAGGAATTTGCATGCATACACAGGTAATCTGAAACCATTTAAAAAAATTATTCTCAAAATTGAATCGGAGACAATTTGTTACAAAAACCCAGGTGCCTAGTATGACCTTTTCTGGAACCAGAGAAGACCCAGCACTCCACCTATGCCGAGGTCATCCTTGAACACGCGGGATATGGGCATTCCGGCGTACATAAGCTCCTGTCCACGTTCGTCAGATATGCTGGACATGAAGGAAGCTGGTTTTCGAATAAGTCCGAGTTCCTAGGATGGAAGTCATATGCAATAATTTTGGTTTAAGGGTTTTTATATATATTCAATTACATGATGGTTTCAGATTTAACAAGTTATCTCACCCTAGCCCATGAATAATCCATAGGCACTGTCGGAGGTGGGACTTCCTCAGCTGGAATAATAACATTGCGATTGACCAGATCTTCGTACACTTCTCTGTGATGCAAATGAACAATTAAAAGTATATTTTATGTACCCAAATTGAATATAAAATTTTGGGTTGTGATGGATACAAAATGTTAAGAAACTCGTGTTGTTCTTTACTGTAATTCTAGAACGTTTTACTGACATCCGGTTAGCAGGTTAATCACAGAGCATAGCACTACAATATGCATCACAAAATATAATCAAGTAAGTTACAGGCAGAATTTCGAGTACAACTTAAAAACAAAAAGCTTTGCTATTATGATAATCCATTACTTGGCATAGACGAATACTTAAAACTGCAGAGATAGTCTTTAACTTTTCTTCAGGGATGGCAAGTGCATTTTTCAACAGTCAAAGTTGGTCACTTCACACTATAGAAACTATATAGAAGATAATTATAATATGATTACTTTATTTTTAGATTCAGCTCATCAAAACTGTCTGGAACAAATGCACCAGCTGATGCTAACGCTTTGTTTTTTGCTACAGCTGTCTCGCACTCCTGGTTAGCACACGCACCAGCATGGCCAAATTGCACTTCAGAGTTGAACATTGTTGCACAAGTGCCTGTAGAAGATAAATATTCTGATATACATCTTACTCTAAGTTCAATACTCATACAGAATAATACAATTGATATACATTAAACTGGAGCAGCATTAGATTTCTCATCCAATAAATAGCATACATCTTAATACAGGGGTGGGCAAACTTTGTTCATTCATTATTCTGGTATGAATCGGGACCTCCGTGCGAAATTTCATAAATATCCCTGGCTATAGCAGAGCATTTTGAGATCTATCTGTTCTTAATGTACTTAATGTCTATTGATAGTAGGAAAAGGCAGATTATGGGATCGGAATCCCACACGATTTCTCAATTAAATTTCAGCCGACATGCCCAAGTGTAAAGCAAAGAAATCCGACCTATGCAGATTTATATTTTGGCTGCTAAAGTGACCCTAAGAAGGATTTTAGCCCGTAAAATAACTAATAATAAATACGGAATCCTGCACTTATTACAAGAATTAAAATAACTCAAATTATGCACAAACCTATGCACCATGCAACAACTGGCTTGTTGATCTTCCCAGAGTTGATCGCATTACAGATATCGTATTCTTCTTTGCCACCTACCTCTCCAAGTACCACAATCATTTTAACATCGTGCTCCAATTGATATCGCATTATGTGATCCATGAAAACTGTGCCGGGGTATCTAGGAATCGGTTTTAAAATAAATTAAACCAAATCCTCAGCTCAACATGNTATTCTGATATACATCTTACTCTCAGTCCAATACACATACAGAATAATACAATTAATATACATTAAACTGGAGCAGCATTAGATTTCTCATCCAATAAATAGCATACATCTTAATACAGGGGTGGGCAAACTTTGTTCATTTATTATTATGGTATGAATCGGGACCTCGTGAAATCGGGACCTCCGTGCGAAATTTCATAAATATCCCTGGCTATTAGCAGAGCATTTTGAGATCTATCTGTTCTTACTGTCTATTGATAGTAGGGGCGGCAGATTACGGGATCTAATTAAGATTAATCAAATTATGCACAAACCTATGCACCATGCAACAACTGGCTTGTTGATCTTCCCAGAGTTGATCGCATTACAGATATCGTATTCTTCTTTGCCACCTACCTCTCCAAGTACCACAATCATTTTAACATCGTGCTCCAATTGATATCGCATTATGTGATCCATGAAAACTGTGCCGGGGTATCTAGGAATCGGTTTTAAAATAAATTAAACCAAATCCTCAGCTCAACATGACAACAGGATTACCTATCACCACCGATCGCAACTCCTTCATAAACTCCATTTGTATTTCTGGAGATAATGTTGTTTAGTTCATTAGACATTCCACCGCTTCTAGACACATAGGCTACGCTTCCAGGTCTGTACAGTTTAGAAGCAAGAATGTTGTCCATCATGCCACCAGTGTTGCCTATCTTAAAGCAGCCGGGCTTGATGCCACCCACCTATATCAGACACAAGATATATACGTAATAGAGAGTTTACATCACTTCTAGTCCAAGACTATATATTTTTGAATCTAATGAAAGATTTGCCAGAATCTCGCAACATGCAAATACAGTTGTAACAAGTTATCAATGAAAGTTATCTGAATTTTTGGGGAAGCTAGGTAAGGTAACAGGTCGACCGAGTGTTCTTTATTCTAAACCACGGTAATAGCTAGTACAGGATAAAAACTTAAGAACATGGAACCTATTCGAAAATTATTCCCACATATCAAATTCGAGTTAGATTATCTGAAATTATTGATGGAAATATATTTCTTACTGTAGCTGGTCCAATTATTGTGATGTTTTTCTCTTTGGCCAGTTTGTTTAGCTTCTTTGTTTTAGCTTCTGGAATTCCTAGTATCAAAACGAAATACTCTTCTTGCATACACGTAATAGTTTGAACAAGAGAATGGTAAACATAGACAGTAAATATTGCTCGAGCTATTCTCAGAAATGATATAATAGATCACAAGATAACTGATGACAATTACAGAGCAAATAACATTTCATAGCTCCCATATCGATTATCAAATTGTTTATGTGCTCATAACTCCATGGTATCTTAACTCAGCGCTCTGAAAATTTGCATGAAGGTCTGTTTCCGATGCTGAAGTGTCATGGTCAACATTTTTTCGAATAGGGGTCCTCATCATAGCCCCAGACACCTTTTTGGATTAATTTTGGCAAAGGAGCAAAATTGCCCTTACTTCAGGCTTAATTGATCAGAGACGCTATAGGGTAAAAATATGCTTTATAATATTATAATTAAAGTTAAGCATTTGAACCCAATTTGGCCGGGTTACTAATAATTTGCTGATCGTGAATGTATATCTGTGTGCATGCTATCTATCTTTACACTTTTGTTGTTGCATAGCCCCAATACAAATGTGATTTCAGGGTCCAAGAAATTTGCTCGATCACGAGCCAGAATGATTACATATGGGCACCATGGTTGGGCTGCGTACCAATGGTTGAACCATGGTGATCTAGACACCTGGACTAAAAAAAATAATCAAACCTTCTGCAATGATAGCAATGGTACGAATCTGTGGATATTGCATAGCCTCTACCGTACTCTCCTCAGCCGATCTCAGAGAAGCGAAGTTAACCAGCGTATCGGCATGCTTATGCCTTTCCATTGCATCGCTCATGTTCTTGTACACCGGAATGAGGATCTCCTTGTGACCCCAATAGAACTTGAGCTTGTGGTCATCACTGCATCATAATGTGATTCGTGTTAAATTCATTATTATACAAAATAACATTCCTCAACATTGAATGTAGTTTTACATTCACGTCACACATTAAAAGAAAAAAAATAAAGATAAACTAATTACTATGTGAGAAAGCACAAGATGATATGAAGCAAAACCAGCTAGACCAGAACCAAACCAATATATACAAAGGTAATGTAAACAATAAATACCTGAATGGGTACACCATGGCTGCTACTGACGGAGTCTTCCTTGAACATATGAAATCAAAATCAAGCATACCTTGCACAGCACGTGATTGCAGTCCCCAGATAAGGGCCTGAGTTTTAGCTGAAAAATAATTTTACGCAGTAAAGTACCACTCAGTTCAAGAGAACTATTATATACAATTTGCTCAGTCTCAAGGGCTTTAATGAAGTTTAATGCCAAATGCACTTCCTACTTTGCATTGGAAATGATACAAAAGTTATACGCTATATAGAAATCTTTTTTGATCTAGCTTTGATATTTTGTTTCAAGATTTGGCTCTATCCTTGNAATTATTGTGATGTTTTTCTCTTTGGCCAGTTTGTTTAGCTTCTTTGTTTTAGCTTCTGGAATTCCTAGTATCAAAACGAAATACTCTTCTTGCATACACGTAATAGTTTGAACAAGAGAATGGTAAACATAGACAGTAAATATTGCTCGAGCTATTCTCAGAAATGATATAATAGATCACAAGATAACTGATGACAATTACAGAGCAAATAACATTTCATAGCTCCCATATCGATTATCAAATTGTTTATGTGCTCATAACTCCATGGTATCTTAACTCAGCGCTCTGAAAATTTGCATGAAGGTCTGTTTCCGATGCTGAAGTGTCATGGTCAACATTTTTTCGAATAGGGGTCCTCATCATAGCCCCAGACACCTTTTTGGATTAATTTTGGCAAAGGAGCAAAATTGCCCTTACTTCAGGCTTAATTGATCAGAGACGCTATAGGGTAAAAATATGCTTTATAATATTATAATTAAAGTTAAGCATTTGAACCCAATTTGGCCGGGTTACTAATAATTTGCTGATCGTGAATGTATATCTGTGTGCATGCTATCTATCTTTACACTTTTGTTGTTGCATAGCCCCAATACAAATGTGATTTCAGGGTCCAAGAAATTTGCTCGATCACGAGCCAGAATGATTACATATGGGCACCATAGTTGGGCTGCGTACCAATGGTTGAACCATGGTGATCTAGACACCTGGACTAAAAAAAATAATCAAACCTTCTGCAATGATAGCAATCGTACGAATCTGTGGATATTGCATAGCCTCTACCGTACTCTCCTCAGCCGATCTCAGAGAAGCGAAGTTAACCAGCGTATCGGCATGCTTATGCCTTTCCATTGCATCGCTCATGTTCTTGTACACCGGAATGAGGATCTCCTTGTGACCCCAATAGAACTTGAGCTTGTGGTCATCACTGCATGATAATGTGATTCATGTTAAATTCATCATTATACATAACAATAGCCTCAACATTGAATGTAGTTTTACATTCACGTCACACATTAAAAGAAAAAAACTAAAGATAAAATAATTACTATGCAAGAAAGCACAAGATGATTTGAAGCAAAACCAGCTAGACCAGAACCAAACCAATATATACAAAGGTAATGTAAACAATAAATACCTGAATGGGTACACCATGGCCGCTACTGACGGAGTCTTCCTTGAACATATGAAATCAAAATCAAGCATACCTTGCACAGCCCGTGATTGCAGTCCCCAGATAAGGGCCTGAGTTTTAGCTGGAAAATAATTTGAGACAGTAAGTACCACTCAGTTCAAGAGAACTATTATATACAATTTGCTCAGTCACAAGGGCTTTAATGAAGTCTCATGCCAAATGCACTTCCGCTATATAAAAATCTTTCTTGATCTAGCTTTACTATTTTGTTTCAAGATTTGGCTCTATCCTTGTAGCATTAACCTATTTCAACTATAAAATGTTCCTTTTAACATTTGTGCACAAGTTAAATACTGTGTTTCGAATTGAATCGAAGTACTTAAACTTGGTCTATAGATGATCAACACAAATGGGCTACATACAAGATGTCATAACCAAATTGAAATACAACTATACCAACATTAAAATGATTTGTTTATCTAAGTCTGATAATTATAAGAAATTTTAAATATTTTAGATATGTATTTCTCTAATCTACCAGTGAACAAAGGTTTTCTCATAGCCACTTTCTGTGCAGCCTGTCGTAGAATAGCAACATCTCCATTCTCCTTCGGTTGCTTATGGTCATCAGCAAATGAACTCGTTCTGCTGGTACGAGGGGTAGTTCCGTTCTGAATCAATACCAAAACTAGTTACAAATATTTAAGTTATCACTTATCAGTAAATGGTTAGTAATGGCAGTTGGAATTATATATATATATATAATGAATGAAAAATTGAGACAGTGAATAGGAAATTGAATATTTCAAATTAACATCGCTGAAATATAAATTACCAGAATAATCTAATCCAATATCTTCATTGATGTACTTTAGGTGAACATACTACTTAAAACTATATACTTATTAATTACCTGCAGCCATACATATGTGGCTAACAGTGAGCAAATTATTCAATAACACCAATGCAGCTATGGAAATGTATCTAGAGAGGATATAGTCGAATGTACAAAGATAAAGAATTGTATTTCAATAATATCAATTGCAAAAGACTTTAATGATTGTTAATGAAATTCAGAGGTCTATGTTATTCTGTCGGTAGGTGAGTGCAATTAGATCATTACAAGGTGCACTATGATTCGATAGATTGGGAAATTAAATATTCTAGCACAGTATACCTAGCTTAGTAGCGACCAAATTTCATTCATCATTTCATGGAGAGCATATGCAGTTACCAATCATATATAGATTACTTCTTCATTAGAAAATTAAAGTACTGAAGTAATTATTTTCAATCTTTAAAATGCATCTCTATAAGAATAATCTACTATTTTGTTAGTTGTTAATAACACTCCAGTTCATATGTATCTACGCAAACACTACGTTACCTTTGGAGAATCCACCTTCATAAAAAAAATAGTAAATGCAAATAAGAAAGAATACTCATAATTATTGAAAAAACTAAAAGTTAGGGAATACAGAAATACAGAATTGAACTTTTACAATAGAATCTGTTAACTTTTATGCGTCTTATAATCGATGCCGTCTACTATTCGAAGAAATATGGTTCCTTGCTTAAATTATCATTGTTACTTTATTAATAAAGTAATATCATGAAATTCTTTCAATAAACAGATTCTATTGATCTTTAATTATGAAATTTATCTTACGTAGCTGCTCGTCGCACCAAGGAGAAAGTTTGCCGTGTGCCCTGCATCTACTGGTGGTTTTTGAGGAATAGGAGTCTTGCCAAGGCCCATTCCAACTATTGCTGTCATGTGGGTCTCAGTGCCAAATACATGCACGGGAACGCCCAAACTCTGACCTGTGTGCATATCGAAGTTAATTGAAGATTAGTTTACAAGTACACTTACTAAATTATTATTTCTCTCCAAGCTCCTATAGATATACATGATATTATGTAGATTGTATGAAAAACATACCAATTTCTCTCATGACTCTTAAACCTTCCTGGTAGTTCGGACCACCACGACGAACGAAAACTGAAACTTTGTTGTCTTGTAATTTGGTCTGGTACTCTTTTAATGCACGGACAATGCCCTATTTCAATGTGAAGGCAGCGGCAAAGTCAATAAACCATATACTTTATATCAAATATGCAAGTATTCAATTCCAAGGAATATAAGAATGGAGATACCTTGAATGTAGCAGCCACATTTGTAAAATTTGCAATTCCTCCGCCGATTATCAAAACTTTCCCATCTGTGCGTTTCTCTCTTGTCATGAGGGAGAGTATCGTTCTTGCATAATCGTAAGTTTGCTGTTCGCTAGGAGCACCACTATATTCCCCATAGTTTGCCAGTTCGGATGCTCCACCAAGATCACATATTGTGTCGCTAGAGTTAAGTGAACAACATATGAATGGGAAAATATGATGCTTCTACGAAGCAATTAATACAAGCTTTACCTATAAACCACAGATGCTCCTCCACCGGCAACCATGGTCCATATTCGGCCCTTCGGGTTGAGAATCGTGAGTTTGAGTGATGCTCCGCTTTTAGCATCGAGGTCTGCAATGTAAGCCTCTTCGGGGTATGCCTCACGGCCAAATGGGGGAGGAAACTCCAGGCTCGCACCCCAGTCGCGAGCGCACAAATACTCGGCACACTGGAGAGAAAATGGGAGAAGCAAATAAGGTCAAGGGTGTTTTATTGACTACCAGCAGAAGATCAGGGCATATTAAGTTTGCTTGCGGTATGATTAGGCTTTGGCACAACAATGCCAATTTTCTGATATGTTATAATATACAGACCTGATCCAATTTCGCAGCCATGTCCAGAACATAGATATCTTTTCCTTTCATTACTGACAAAAAGAGATGGAAGAATTATAATTTTCCAAAACCATATTAAAAAACCTCGATAATTGAATAGATATAATGCATGGGACAGAACAGAATAATGACTATTCAGCACTAAACTCTGAGTAAATAATGCTAAGGCTAGAATTTTGATTAGTTCAAATATTCAAAGATATTTGAACATTCGAATACAACTTACCAAGCGGATTTATTTCAAGGTAGGTGAAATGTAGAGACCGATACACAGCAAAGAGGTCTACAATGAATCCGGCGAGAGCTCTGGAAATGGTAATTGAATAAATTAGGAAAAATAGTTGCATCTTAAATCAAACACATGAATACGCACTCATGACATTCTTTCGGAACTCTGTTGATCAGTTTTTCAACAATGCTTTGCTCGGAAATGTCATCATCGATATCGACCTATTTCCAAGAACAAAAACAAAAAAAACCATTGTATAGATGTCTTATGTGTAGAATATGTGTTCCTTTATTTTCTTACCTCCATTTTACATGCTTTAGCTTCAACATCCCCAACATCAACACCTCCTTCATGATGGAAAAGAATACAGTTACCAGAACGAGTTCCGTAAATGCATATATAAAATTCTTCTTCCTGCAAAACCAGTTGGTATATTATGCTCAATTCTCATTCCTGATATAAATTAAAGGATGGCTTGGCTTTTAGCACTATCGATGTAAAACAGCTCATTGCAGCATATTCCTTATATATAGACCTTATTGATTTAAGCATCCCACCGGGTATGAGATCAATAGTAGAGTCGACTAAATGACATTATAAATTTTATCTCCTATGTGGCTAATATTATAATGGATATATCTTGCTGCTGGTGAAGTTTCACATTTGATATTGATTTATTGAATCGCTTGAAAAGTGTAGAATTTGAATGAGGGTATGTGACAAAGTTACAGAACTAGAAAAGACAATTGAAATTTCTTTTACCTCCCATGGGAAACGAACGCTGAGAGTATTCTCACAACTCTGACATACATTTCTAAAACAGCATGGATTACATGCTATGCATCATCAAAGGAGAAATACAATATTTTTCTGTAAGATCTAAATGGCCGTATGTGGCCCGCGGGCTGTGCTATGCCAAGGTCTGAACTACATGGAGCTTAGGAATCAGAGACCCGGGAAGTATATAGTATATACATTTTAAGAGTGGTAAATGAACACATACAAATTGATAAAGTTACCTGCTCATGTGGTATGAACGGCTCCACAATGAAATGCTTCAAGATGCCTGTAGTTGTTCCGACTACTATTTCTTTCTTAGCATTGTTAGAAACCCATTCCTTCACACCATCCAAATCAACATTGAGCTTTATGAGGCCGAGTTTACCCCGACGTTTGATCAGCTGATCCGGTTTTACGATAAGTTTCTGAATATAACACAACAATAAGGATTGGGACATTCATAGCATTCTACGCTAATGATTTTACTAAAGTTATGAACTACATTTATATTTACCATAATCTGGGCAAGATTTCTGGCCAAGTTAAAGGATAACAACGTCTACCACGTAAATTTGTTTCGTGTTTACCTTTACTTGTCATAAATACAATACAGCTGACTGAAATTTAATCACCTCGTTGGAGATCCAAGGATGCTTTTCCAGCAGTGTACTGAAATCCGTATTTGCATCAACCTCGAGGAATTTGAATCTGTTTTGCAAACTTGAGCAAGAGTGCAAATGCTCAGAAAGAAGAGTCTTTCCAGTGAATTCGGTGATCGCCTTAGCTGACATTGTACCGAAATAATTTTAAAACCTGTGATTGGAGTTTTAAAGAATTAATAAATGTGGTGAAGGATGTTTCTTCACGATATCTCTTAAGCTCGTTCGCTATCCACCAACACACACGTAACAACACGACTCGACGGTACAGCGCGAGTGAGACCTGTGGTATTACAACTACGTGTTATATCCCCGGCTATATCTTTTTTCTCTCCCCGTAATATTTTCCTCAGCGCCTGCGTACGGTATCACATAACAACATAGACAGCTCTCTCATGAATGACGAACAGGATACGTTTACGCGAGGTTATAACACCGCAGTAGCCTTCTTTCTATTCAATTATTTTTCGTCTCGTGAGTGGCACGTCACCAACGAAGACGTACAGTGCTGCCAACAAAATCGAAGAATAACCAAATTAGTGGATGCATATCAATTCCGTTATCACTTCTGTTAATTAATTATTCCAATATACAGTATCACAAATAACTGAAGAACCATTCCAATCCTCCAGGGGTTGAGAAACCAATACCCTTAAAAGTATTGTATATTGATGAACTCTTCATTCCAGAAATTATGTGAAATATATGAATGCACTGAGCTTTAAATGCCAAAGAGCTGGCAGACAGAAATTTTTATTACAATTCGAAGAAATGAATTATGACACTGATTCTTGCTTTGTAAAGGAAAAAAATTGGAGCAAATTTATTGAAATACAGTACAGGTTAATAATGATCGATCTGGAATGCTAGAGACCGGAAGGTTTCAGATTTCAAGATTAATTGTATATTTGCTCCTATAAAATGGGACAGCTTGAGGAAAGAACACACTTTAAGCATGCAATCCATGTACAATTCATAATACAGCTCATAGATATACTTCAATGGAAGTTTTTTATAGATTTTAAGTCTTGTATAGAGCTTTAATATATATTTTTTATAGCTGTGTATTCACACACAATGGTGCTAGTCATGCTACACTCACATGGAATTTTATGGGGAAGTGAAGTTTCGATTGAAATAATGTTTTGTACAGTATACGT